>JADRCD010238739.1:0-27863 GCA_019843815.1 Montemys delectorum
ACAAAGAGAGTTCCAGGACAGTCAGGGCTACACAGAGAAACCCTGTCTCCAGAAAATAAACAAACAAAAAAACCCAACCAACCATACAAACAAACAAAACATGGTCTCAAGACTCCATTTATCTTGGAGTTCAGTAGTGTGGGCAAGGAAGGGGTCGGGAAAAGGGGGCTGAAGAATGAAGAAGACCATTTATCCACCCACTACGCATGTCTGCTAATGCTGCACAAAGGACTTTGCAAGAGCAGCTAGGTTTCCAGGGAAAATCTTGCCAACTGTGACTATAGCTGGGCTTGCAGCTTTTTTTTTCTCCTGATTGCCTAGCAACAGCAGGCACTGTCTCCCCCTTTCTGATAAAAGCTTCTATATTGTGCTTTAAGGGGGTAGATGAAGGGGGTGCTTTGATTTGAAGAAAGAAACATACTTGCTACAAATCATTTTCATGGCATTTCTCCCAATATCCAACCTCCTCCAGGTAGCAAAACTACAGCGGCTTCTAGTTCAAGGCAGAGGCAAACAGATCTGCATGGGGAGGGAGGGTAGGTCATCCTGAGGTCCACCTATTTCTATTTCAGTCATCAAACAGAAACCATTATCACCTTTGCCACATTTTATCCTAAGCCACCATTATTTAGACAGACATCATACCTGTCTCCATTCTAATGATAAAATGCTTCTAACCTTTCCCTCCAGACAGGAGTTGTGGCGGCCAGGGAATGCAGTATGGATGGCTTGGTAAAAATGAAGGGCAGAATGTCCCCACGGGACTCCATCTTTTTGCTACCCCTCAGGTCTTTCCTTTTTCCAATAAGAGGTGGGGATGACTGGGGAGCAGCAGCCAGGGCCTTACGTGACTCTGAAGCAATGGAGGACCCTGAGGGCAGGGCGAGGAGGTGAGACTGCCTGCTTCAGCTTGTTCAAAGGCACATGCCAAGCCTAAATTCTTTTTTTTTCTGGGTTTCTCATATCCTGGGATAGCCAAGGATGACCTTGCACTTCCAATTCTCCTGACTCTACTTTCTGAGTTGTGGAATTACAGATATGAGCAAATATGCTCAGTTTATGTGGAACAGTAGATCAACTCATGGTGTTCTGGATAGATGCTACGTGGGCACTTTACCAATTGAGCTACATCACCAACCCAGGAAGAAAACCACTTACACTGGGCCAACGTGGCGTCAAGTCCTGTATCCCAAACACAAGGAAGGCATTATCTAAAGGCTGTTGAAGATGCTTCTGAGCAGGAGCCATCACATCTGTCAGCATCTTACCACCAGCTGAAAGCTGTGCCAAGTCTTTTACATTCACCATCTCTTTGTGACTCAAAATGTAACCCACAGTTTACAAGTTGGGAAACTAAGGCTCAGGCTAGTTCAACTTTTTGCCCAGCATCACACAGCTGGAAGTATCCCAGACCTCAGCTTAGAGGACTTCGGGGCTCCAGAAAGACACCACCCTCCTCAGGTCTTGTGACCTCACTTCTCAGTGAGCTGAAAGTGCCTGGCCCAGCTCTTTCAGGTTACAAGATCCTACATGCCTAATATCTTCTCTCCACTCACTCTCCTAAAATATAACAACAAAAAAAGATATACTGAGCCCCCCTGAACCAACAGGGCATAATTACAGACCTAGCAACCTCCACCACATGGTCAGACAAACACAAAGATCCAAGCAATGACTTGGAATCAACTCGGACAAGACTACAAATCAACCTGAAGCACTTCCCCATCCTATTTTACCACTTTAAGAGACAAGGTATGTTTGCATGTGGACATAATGTTGTTCACACGATCTTAATTCCTCTCCCCAGCTGTTGGAACAGCTGATGTTGATGCAAAACAACTTCAAAGGAAAAAAAATCTCAACACTTTCATGTAGCAAATACTGGCAGATTGAGCAGGGCACCTATGCTGCAGCAGCTCTACCACCTTGCCAATGGCCAGCCCTTGCCAACGGATGGGCCAGCCAGAACACACAAACCATTACACTGAGAATGGAAACAAAATCACCCATGGAAAGAGGTGGTTGGGAGCTGATTGCTGAAATCTGACGGCTCCAGGCACACTCCTATATGCCACGAAGCTGCTTGCCTCTGGGATGAAGCAGAGTCCAAAATGCCCAGGGGTCTGGCAATCTGGGATGTCTCATTAATGGATGCAGGAGAAAAGCAAAAAGCAAGCCAAAGACCCAAATGTGTACTGGAAAAAAAATTTCTACTATCTTAAAATGATTGGCTACAGTTCAAGAAGACAGAGACACAATAATGACCATGGGACAGGAGTGTGTGTGTGTGCTCTTGCACAAACTTGCTCAGGAGTGTGTATGTACACACACTTGCACAGGTATAGTGGGGAGCAGGGCTTTAATCAGAATATTTTGGAATGAGGACAAAGACAAATGAGAATACCATTTCTACTAGGACGGTGGGTCCTAAGGTGAATGGCCATCCCAGCTGGATGCTGTGTGGCCCTGTGTCACCCAAGGGAAACTTAATTTCCTGCTCCCTGTTTCTTCCTTCTTCATTTCTACCTGAACTATGTAGGCAAGGTCAGGCAGTTTGATTTTGAAATAGAAGCCATTCCGTGATTTCTGATCTTATTACTCTATTTCTACCCCCGAGAGAACTCTAGAAGAGCAACTGTGTTTCTGAAAGCCAGCCACCTTTTCCATATTTTTTTTTAATCCCAAAGAATACGATCCCTGAAAGGGAAAGTCTATTTCTTCAAATGGAACCTTGCCGGTTCAGAAAGCAGAACTCTTGGGGAGTTCAAATGAAATTATCCAATTTCATTGGTGATCAAAATGCCTGGTAATTCATGAAGAGAAAAATAAAACTTCCTTGTTTTTTTTTTAATAAATAAAGGAATATTAATGGGATCAGGATCTAGTGAACTGAAAGGCAGGCACTATTCTAATGAGACGCAATTTCAAAACTGCAACACTCTCCCATTTGACAGAATAATTTGAACCTCACCACATCTCTGGAAACAGAACAGAGTACAGATTACTAAGCCTAAAATAGAGACAAATAAACTGAAGCACATTTTAAAACCCCAAAGTCTGGCTGAACCAAGTGGAAAAGTAGAAGCTTGTTTCAGGGGGCCTTTTCTGCCTCATAGCAGAGCTACCGATTGCACACCAAAATGTTAACTTCCAAAAGAAATCTGCACAGCCACATTGTGAGGGCCACTGTGGGTCCGGGCTAGCCCTCTAATGCAGCTTAAAAATGGAAGAGATTTTCTCAATCGGACTGGTATCATTTCTTCTTCTTGCAGACGTTTGGTACAAAAGAACACGATCCTTGCTAACTAAGGATATGACATGCATGCACAACCTGAGATAGTTCCCTCAGTGACAGCCTGCCTGTTGACACTGTGTTATTCATCCTTCCCTGTGTTCCCTAAGACTGGAATTTCTAACAAACACTGAAGACGTTTGGCCCTTCACTGTATCACCATAATTAGTAACATTTTGAGCTAACTTGATAATTAGCTATTTTCATGACCAGCCTACAGACGGTTTAGAAAACATCATCGTGTTATATCTACGACGAACAAAGTGACTCATAAACTGTGAAGTGATTCAAATCTACACCATGGGGGGAAATGTCGCCCTGGGCCAGTCATGAAGGATTGGGCTGAAGTCATGAAATCAGGTTCAGCGATTTTACAAACAACATTCTGGAGGTAAGACAAAACAAAAGAATGCACAATGCAATCAAATCCATTACTTGAAGTTGCATTTAAATTAATGTTTATAAAGGAGTCATCTCTCTTCCATTCAATCTGTCTCCAGTCTTCTCAACAACACGTTTGAACAGAGCCCACACATTATCCTTAAAGGGCTGGGAAACTCACCAGTACCATTCACAGCTACAATCTACACTTGATCTCTGCTCTTGTGAGCAGCAAATGTAAGAGTCGCATGCCAACAAGACAAGGCTTGTCTCTAATTTGAAGACATTTAGTTAACATATTCTTTGCCTTTTCCTGAATTTTCTGTATATGAAAACATTTTACTTATTTACATATTTGTTTTCTTGTGCATGCATGTGTGTGTGCTTCAGATTGAGTCTCTCTATATAGTTCAGGCTGACCTTGAACTCATGATCCTCTTGCCTCTGCCTCACAAATGCTGGGATTACTAGTACGTGCTGCCACATCCTTCAAGAAAAGCCACTTATAATCATGACCATTTTGAAGTGAAAGTTCTATGTAACATTAAAAACACTGTAACTTTCACCACAGGCGTCAGTGCCAGGTCTGAATGAACCCAGCAGCATAGCAATGGCCAGGGACCCAGACGCCCAGGGGTGCACTGAGTATGTTTAGTCTACTCTTGAAATCATTGATGACGTGCTGTTTAACCCTTCTTACCCCACACAGCAGAAGTCCACATCTCCTGAGCCGTGGCTCTGCTCTTGTTTATTTTAATCAAGCCTTCTGTCTTGTGTGTCTTACTACTACTATGTCCCTCATGCATGTCCCCAAACTCAAAAGTCACACTTTCCTAGAATAACTTCTTCTCCGAGAGACGATTTTATCATTAATGTTCCAATTCTACAAAATCATTTGTATCCCCATTTAGTCACTGATTCATGCTTACACTCCGAAACACTTAAAAAATCATTTCCTGCTGGCGTCACTGGCAATCATTATTTTTTCTCAGGAGCATTAATGCACAACATTTTCCCTCTAATGGAAAACATTTATTGTACAGAGCTTGAGGTATCTTCAGAGCAAAGGAAAATTGGTCTTTGTCCCTAATTTTTCTCAATTCAATTTTCCATAGTGAGCCACAAAACAGGATGTGGGCTTCTGATGTGAAAAGCAATCTAGAGTTGACAGTTGAAACAAAAAAATTCTAAATTAGTGCTGTGACACTGTTTTTCCCTAATCCTTTCATACTAATACTGCACCAAAAATAAAGTAATGAGAAAGGGAGAGGGGGAGAGAGGGAGGGAGGGAGGGAGGGAGAGGGAGAGAGAGAGAGAGAGAGAGAGAGAGAGAGAGAGAGAGAGAATGTGATGTTAGTATATTGAAATTATAAAGAAAGTAAATTGTGTGACAATGACTTTTAACATTGTGACTGAAAACTGGACTTTGTAGTATTTAATGTTCTTGAGATGTTCAACATCAGCAGTGTAGTCAATGGTGACTCAGGAAGTCTCTTCTCACAGTGTCCCAGACAGTATTTTGTTCCATGAAACAAATGCAGCCTAAGGTACTAGAGAACTATGAATCCATTATATACTATGCAGAGAAAACAAATGAGCAAGATGCCAGAATCAACCCTGGGTGAAAAGATGGAGGCTGGTAAGGTCTTCTACACCCAGAAGCTCAGAGCTACCGTGGAGCAAGGCCAGACTCATTAGTAGCTGCTGAAAACTATGAAGAGAAAAGCTAGCAGGAAACTCCATAATGGCTAGCTAGGTCAGGCTGGCAGCTGAGCAGGGCTCAAGCTCCACATCGAACTCATGGAAGGAAACAGACACTCTGCACCCCATGATGGGATGAGAAGGAAACATACAGCTCCAGAGACACTTCCATATAGGATAGAGGCCTGCATTCCATCAAAAGTCTATGCTCAGCCAAAGGAACTATATACAGCTGCAGAATATGCAAAATGGCACCACAGGGATACAATCAGCAAGCTCTGGAATAGGGATTTTTTTTTTTACCCAGAAAATTCAAACTTGTCTTTTAAACAAGGAAATTGAATATAAGCGTGTACGTTAAAAGAGGGAGGCAAAAGAACTTTAGAGTTAAAATACTCTTAAGGAATATGCCAATTAAAGGCAATATATGAAATTATTTGGACTCTATTTTCACAAAACAATCATCAAGGGTATTTATAAGACAATTACTGTCAATCACACACTGACAGGTTGAGTTTAAGTAATAATTGTCAATATTGTTTTGGGTGCAATAATGACATTACAGAGATGAAAAACTAAGTCCTTTCAGAAAAACGATAATGAACTATTTTTCCAATAAAATGGTAAGCCATCTTGGTTATGTTTAAGATAACTCAACATGAAAAAGGAAAGGGAATAGAGCCAAAGGCAGCTGTGGGTTGGTAAGAGTTAAGGTTGGCTGTGGGTAGATGGAATTCATCGAATGGCTTTTGTGTATGCTTGAAAATTGTCATGACTACTCTTAAAAGTCAATAGCCTTTCATATATTTGGATCCTAATATTATAAAAGGTTCTCCATTGTTCATACAGTGTAGCTTCTATATATGTGATATAAATGAGACACTGTGGTCATGCATTAGGAGCCTCGCCTGTATGCAAGCATGTTTACATCAATTTTGTGTAATGGGATAACGAGTCATTGGCAGGTTCATGTATGGGTTTCCATGTGCTTTAGAAAGACGTAAAAAAAATTGCCCATAAAATGCATGAGGTTAATTTGCATTTATATGTCCCTATAAAAACTGATACTGATTCCAAAATGGTCTTTGTTCTTGCCTAGAAAGTCAGTAACATCTCTTAGGTGAATTCTAATCTAGAAAGCTCTCATTTAATATCCCAGCTCTGTCTACCTTTAGCACTGAATTAAGGGAGGGTCTTCTGAAATTTGGATTTCAAAAAATCAAAACCTTTGCCCTTTCTAGATTGAATCCATGTGAAACTAACATGCTTAAGACACAGGAAATAAAAGTAGCTCATCTAACCTGATAATATCAAAGTAAATTTCCAGCTATAGTAAGAACAGATGTCAATACATTATCAGATGGATGCATGCATTAGTGAATACCTGGTTCAAAAAAATCGGAACTACCTTGATCAGACTCACCAGGAAAACAGCCACCTGGAATTCCAATGATTTTATCAGGAAGATTAGCAAGAGGTAGAGTAAGAGGGTAGGGCACGTGGGGAGGAGGGAAGATCAGGAGCAATGTATGACACAGATATACAAACGTCACAGTGAAGTCCATTACCTTGTATGCTTCCTGAAAAATAAACAGGAGTGACTATAAGTGAGTACACTTGTGTGTGTGTGTGTGTGTGTGTGTGTGTGTGTGTGTGTGTTGAACTAGTAGACAGAGACATAAAGACACAAAAATAAAGTGAAAAATAAGCAGGAATGACTATAAGTGAGTAGCATTTGTGTGTGAGTGTGTGTGAGTGTGTATGTGTGTGTGTGTGTGTTGAACTAGTGAACAGAGACATAAAGACAGACACAAAAATAAAGCTGCTTCTCTAACCCAGATGTCACTGTTCAGCATGAGTCTTGATACATATAACAAAGAATGTGATTCTAAAGACAGGTCAGAGACAGTGGTATTGATAAGATTGGTTCTAAGTACAGAGACTTCATTGAAAAGAAAATAGAAGAATCTGGAGAGATAGCTCAGTGGTTAAGAGCACTGCCTGCTCTTCCCAGAGGTCCTGAGTTCAATTCCCAGCAACCACATGATGACTCACAACCATCTGTAATGGGATCTGATGCCCTCTTCTGGTGTGTCTGAAGACAGCTACAGTGTACTTATATACATAAAATAAATGAATAGTTCAAGAACAAATAGGATAAATCGGGAAAAACAACTTAAAGATAAAAATGCAGTTAGTCTGGTCACCTTGGAAGAATCACAGTGTAAGGAGAAGGAAGGAGAGGGAAGGCAGAGCTGCAGGTTGGCAGACACGTGCCAGCACACGCAGGGAAGGTAGACTTTCTCTGCAGGTCTTCTGCCACTAAGTCACTAATATCATTTGACTTTTGATGACCATCACAATACCTAGCTAGAACCTCCATCCACTCATTGGAACCTGGAGTCACAGGAGCCCTCCCTCTCCCCCTATGACATCACACAGGATAAAGTTTAGCAGCAGAGTGCACACCCATAAAGTTACTCAAATTATGGGTTATCACACAAATAAAATAAGCTACAAATTACTAGGAATCACGCTTCTTCTGTCCATGAAAGAAGAAAAGTCAGACAACCCAAAATGGAGAAAATGGTTATTACAAAGAACAACGTGAACATTCCTTAACTTATAATAGCATATATCAAACTTCAGTAGTGTACAAATGTCGGTAGGATCTGTTTTCTTAATGTATTATTTGGGCTACTTCTCAAAAGCAACCAAAACAGATGCAGGGACAAAGTTCTTTACTTAAAAACATCTCAGTTTTCTTACAAAACTAATCTTACTATTTTTCATTATTTTAGCTGGAAAAGGCTCAACTTTCTGTTTAGTTTTTCAAAGGGATTTCAAGATGATATATGAATATAAATTTCTAGACTTGTGGAAAACCATTAAAGAACAAAATCAACAGAAAATATTGAGTTCTTATCCATACCAGACACAGTTCTACATACTTTGAACACATCTCTCAATCAGTTCAACTGCCATAATCCAAGATGGCAGCTACCACATGAACTGCTACTCAAGAAGCTCAGGGTAAAGCTGCAGACCAATCTAAGGCACATGGAAAGCTGAAGCGAACTTCCAAAGCCCACTATTAACATCTTCAAAGAAATATTGAAGAGATATTCCAAATGTAAAACTAGAGTCTATTAAACAGTATCGCTAAGAAAATTGAATATTTCTCAGATGTCAAAATAATGATAGCTAAGTTGAAAGAACTTAATGGGGGCCAGGGAGATTGTTCTGTAAGTGAAGCATTGTGTAAAACCTGACGAGCTGAGTTCTGATACTTAGTGCCGATGCAAAAGCCAGATACAACAGTACATGTGGGCACCATCCCAATGCTCTTGTGGAGGTATCAGAGGTGAAGACCAAAGTCTCTGAAGCTTGTAGACCAGCTAGCCTGGTGTGTACAGGGAGGAGAACAAAAACGACCCAGTGTCAAACTAGATAGAAGGTGAGGCCCAACACCTGAGTTATCCTCTGACTTCCACATGTGGGTCATGCAGACACATCATATCATAGGCACACCTGCAAAAATATTTTTAAAATTTGGTGGGATAATAGTTGAGTTAAGATTTAAAGAAATATGAAAAAATAGAAAATGGAGAAATAAAAAGAATTGGAGAGATTCAACTTCCATGGGAAAGGAAAAGCACTTCCTGTGATGTAGGTAAAGAGAAGAAGGAGGAGGAGGAGGAGGAGGAAGAGGAGGAGGAGGAGGAGGAGGAGAAAAAGACTATTTCCCAGAACAGAAGGAAACATATCTCTTGAGTGAAAAGGGCCCAATGAATAACTCATAAAAATTATTTTAGCAAATAATCTTACAGACAGGTATCATAAAATTTATACAAGCGAGGACAAGACGGTTCTATAAAGTTTACACAACATGGTTCTAAAAGCCTCTAGAGCTAAGCAGGTCACAAAGGAGAGATCAGGAGCCAGACAGGTCAAACTTCTCAGCAGGAATCAGGGGACATGGAAAAACAAATCCTTCCAAATTCAACAAGTTGTGATCCTGGGCTAACTGTTAAAAACTAAATGTCTCAGTGGCAAGATAAATGAGAGAAAATATTTTAACTTATTAGAAAATTTATTGTCACTACATCTTTTCTTAGGAAATACATCCCTCCGGACAGCAGCTCCCCCAGCAAGCAGCTCCCCCACCAACACATATGTATGTATGTAATACACACACACACACAAATACACATACACATGCACAACATTCTCATATGTTCACAAAATCACATACACACAACATGCACACACACGTGCACAGGCACACACACACACACACACACACACACACACACACAAGCCTGTTCCTACAAAGGCCTATATTAGTGAGAAGGAAGCTGGATGCTGAGCGCACAAGTTTCCACGCCTGACATAAACTATGAAGGGACAAGCACGGGGCTAGAGAGAACACAAGTCCACACTGGAGCAAAAGGACAAAGGAGCCATCACCCAAAATTTAAGACAGACAGACAGACAGACAGACAGACAGAGTGAGTGAGTGAGTGAGTGAGTGAGTGAGTGAGTGAGTGAGTGAGTGAAAGAAAAGAAAGAGAAGGGAATAAGAAAGAGAATGGTTTCTTTCTGATCTTAAAAGTGTCCACATATAACTGTAAAGAGCTTTCTTTGAAAGCTACTTCTCTGAGAAACTGGAGTGAGCCAATCTGAAAGGGATTTCTAAGAGTGGATCTTTTAAAATTATAGAATGTAGGAGTTAAAAAGCAACAACAGCATAAACACAGGAGTCACAGGAGGTGGAACGTGGAAAGCTACTGACCATGCAAGGATACTGTCTCTCAGTGATGGTCAGACAGAATGGATGGAAAGAACATTTCCCCATTGTTACATGTGTTAGGCCCTGAGGAGGACCAGAAGTACCAGGAGTCGCAGGCACCAATAGCAATAGTTCACTACACAACTGTAGAAAAAAAAAGACAACAAAACAAAACAAAAAACAGTCCAGCAAAGCGAAAGACCCCTTCCCACTCCTGAGTGTTATATTCTAAATAAATTCTCATTCATGTACACAAGGACTGAGGTTTACTGGTCATAATTTGTAATGGAAAATCATAGGAAATATGCTACTTCCTCATATATAAGGTAAGGGACGCTCTTCCCTCCTTTATAAGTTGGAATAGCATGTATCACATACTTGTATAAATGCATACATTGAAGCAGAAAAACAAGCTCTAGCAAGACCTATACGTAACAGTCACACAAACAGGTCCTAAACATTGTAAGGAATCCTAACTATGGGAACTAATAATGAAATGTTTACTTACAAAAATAAAACAAAAAAATATAGTTGACATACAGGATATGGATGGACATCCATGCCTAGGGAAAAAAGTGAAACCATCATGTAGAGATGATAGACACCACAGTTAGGGTGTTAGTCAGCTCTGAGGAAGAGACTGAGAGCCACAGGAGGGCAAAGAGTCTTCTCTGTCAGTCACCATTCCCTGGGAAGAAAGCACAGTGACCTGAAGCAAACATGGCCAAACAGTGCCAAGCACTCACTGTGTGGCTAGTCTCTCCACCCTCTACATTTGCATTTTTCATGGCTAAACCTTCTAGACTAATGAGTGCACCAAACGCATAGGAAGGAACTGCTGTTGTGATAGAGTGTTTACTTCATTAGCTTATCTCTAATAACTGGAAAAATGCACACATGATATTTGTGAAACTACTGGAAATTTAATCATACAGCTGCCACACGTTGATATGGAATTCCTGTGGATTTTTTTCCCTAGGTGTGGCGATGGTGTTAAAAACATTTGCATCAGAGATTCCTTTAGGGGAAGATTGTGTGGTGAATATCTGAAATATAAAATCTTGTGATGCTGTATTTTAATTGTTCAAGCTATATGAAGCAATTCTAGTACTGAGATTAAATTTTGTAAACTGGTGTTTATATTTGGCTTTCAGAAGTTACTCTGAGGTATGAACGTGTGTCTTTAAGATACTATGTTTAAGACACTATCGCTTCTTGGCCTTTTGGCTAAGATCAAGTGTGAAGACACTATGTTAAACTTATTTAATCCACACTTAAAGCATTTGTTATAAACTGAAGATAATTCTGTTATATTTTATTTGTAACAATCATGTGTGCAAATAATCATCATTAGGTGAATAAAATAAAAAAATTTTTTAAAGAGTGCCTTATCTAGTAGAGATATTTATTAAAATGTTCAGGGCTTAATATACGTATATGGAAATGTTTACAAATTACTTTAAATACAGAATTGAGGGAGGTGGGAATCTGAATGAAACATGACTAGCCATAATTTGGTGATGGCATATGAGGAATTACTACACCCCTCTGTTAATTTTGTGTGTATTTGAAACTGTTCATGACATATCCAAGTAGACAAGAGATGTGCTCATCCTAAATAAAACAGAACAATCAAATCCTGGCATGACTGGAAAGAGGGAAGGGTAACTCAAGAAATGTCAGATGAAGTATCACACAGCTACAGGCGGCATCGTCACGGTACCGGATCTTTCTACGGCTCCTGGGAGTTTCTAAGCACAACAACAACAGAGCAGGCATTCTGGAAACTGCCAGCAGCTTGACGCTATCCACGCTGAAAGAGTTATGCTTCTCATTTTGCTGAGAGAAGAAGAGTCATTTCTCTGCCTGCTGAATAAGGCAGGAAGTCAACCTAGGAATTTTCATGCTGCATTTACTGCTTGCTGGTTCAGTAGAGGGGAAAGCAGCTGCTAAAACTCTCCAGCATACCAGGCTTGGTACCTCCCTTTAATCCAGAAGAAGGCAAGCAATTTAGTCAAACACACCCAAGCTAATTAGCTCTACCTGTTTCTTTGTAATTATGCTATTACCAGATTTTTAAAAATGAAATCCAATTCTTTGTTTTCAATGCCTATGAATGAGGGTTTTTCCCCCTCTTGATTAACTACAAAATGATGGATGTTGGAGAATTTGCAGGCCCATTCTTTTTGGAAAAATTGGCATTTTTTGTGTGCAATATAGGGGTTTTTTTTTTTGTTTCATAGTTTTTAATGAGAAACATTAACTTGGTTATTCTCATTTGTTTAAAATGACATTTGCTAAGAAGTCAAATTCTGAAGTATCGTTTCTAATTACAGCCTCGTGTTTATGTCACTCAGAAAGATTATAAGTTAAGAAGCACCGTGTAATATCCAGCAAATGTGTATGGTCTGAGCAAAGTCCCACACCTTGGTTCTTTCCAAGCTTGTTATCATAGCAAAGAACACTATGTTTTCAAACATTTAAATGAAAATACTTTAGGAGTTACATAATTACAAAAGTAGGAAGTTTATAGGAAAGAGGGAAAAATTAAGTTTTTTAAAAAAAAATTATTGAAACAGCAATCAAGAGCAAGTCAGATGTTGTGGGGCATACCTGTAATCCCAACACTTTGGGGACAGAAGCAGAACTACTGTTAAGTTGAAGAATAAACTTCACACAAGCGAGGAGAGAGAGAGAGAGAGAGAGAGAGAGAGAGAGAGAGAGAGAGAGAAGGAAAGAATGACTATCTCTTTGGAAACATCTCTCTCAAGAGAACTGACTTACGGCTGTCTTACAAATAAGCACAGAAGAAAACGGAGCTGTGTGCTTGTTGATGTTATTTCTGACCTGTGACCCAAGACCAGAGCGGAAGGAAAGCCAGTTGCTTATCCAGATGATGAAGAGTCAAGGTTGTATAGTGACTACCCCTTTTGACACCAATCTGTTTCTTTGACAAACAATTCTGTTCAAGAAAAAACAGCCATCTGGCCAGACAATTTTATTCCTTACTAATGAAAGATGCAAGAGTGGGAGCCATGTTTGGTAGCCTCGGGTACCCCTTAATCCCTGGCAGTCCCCGTCGCTATGCTGAGGGCCTTCAAGCTTGTGGTTATGGAGTTGCCTATTGCCTTGTAGAATAACGAGGTAGAAATACAGCTAAGTGCAATAGGCAGGCCATCCTGCGCAGTGGCTAGTGAACACTACTCTGATGCACACCATCAAAAACTCTCCAGAACAGAATGGCTTCCAGATGTGGTGGTCAAGACAGGTTTTGGGGGGGTAGGGGGTGGAGAAGAAGGCATCTGAACTGAATCTCAAACATTCACCATGATGTCAACAGCCTTTCCAGTGAAGTGTATAGCCATTGCAATGGGGTAATACTAGATATCATGAGCAAAGGTGTCCCCACTGTGTGCCAGTCACTGGCCTAGGCTATGCTGAGTCTCTGTTGTGTGACCTTACTGGGCTAGGCATTAGGAACCAAGGTGAAATAGATCTGTGCTTGGTACTCAAGAGACTTAACAGTGACATAGTTACTTTCAAAACCTCCCTATAGTTTCTTTATGTTAAACGGGCACCTACCCCCATAGTAATTCCACTCTTGGGCACTTACTCGAGAGATATAAAAACACAATTTACAAAATACCTAAAAACTAGAAGCAGGCCAGGTATAATCATCAACAGATTACTCTGCAAAACAAAGAAACCTGTCACAGGCCCATGCAGCAATGTGGGTACATTTCAAAAATAACATGAAGGGCAAAAACAAACCAGGCACACAAAAAGCAATGGGCTGACTGATTCCATTGCATTCTAGAAAAGCAACATTATCCTGTGGTGTCAGGAAGCATAGGTGTGGTCTCTGCTGGTCTGAGGCTTAACTGAAAAAGAACCAAAGTGGCTCTCTGGGTTGATAGACGTGTTTGGTACCTTGCTATTCTTTCTATAAAACTTGATAGCCAAGTTAACGGCTAAGAATTTTACTAAACGTCACTTATACCTTGACATATTGATATGCTATATAAAGCAGCGCACTGTCTGGAGGGGAATACAGAGGCAACTTTGTGGAAGGGAACCAAAGTTTCTGTTTGCTTCCACAGAGCCACGGGTGAGGGACTCCTGACCCTAGCTAAGGATGTCTGGAGAGGCCCTTGGAAGAAAATAGCCCAGTGTAACTCTGAAGGAAGAGGAGGAGGGGGGATGATGAGGTCAAAATATAAAGCAGTGGGGATACTTGTGACAGAGGAAACCGATGAGCCTTGGGTACCAGTCTGCTGCAGAAAGGAACCAAAATGTCTTGACTGGATAGTTACTTTACCATCAGGTAAAAAAGACTAAAATTCTATGAGGCTGGATGACTAGAAGCTGGATCTTGCCCCTAGGGCACACATAACCCCCTGTGCATCCTCAAGGTGACCAACTTCCACACACAGAAGGCCTCCAGGAGCCAATAAGACTGACCCAGGCAAATCCTAAGAGGATGGAACACCAGCCCTTGACAGCATCCCCAGTGGGCCAGGGGTATGCTTGTATATGGGGCTGTTGTAAATAAAACCGTGTCTGAAGTTCATTGTGCCTGGTTTGGGTTGCAAAACACAACCCCTGTAGCAAATTATGCTGAGATATGTCATTTGGATTTCGAGTGTTCCCAAGGGGTGGGGGGAGCTGTATTTGAAGGGTGTGTCACATGCAAGGGAGTTGATTTCAACATTCAGTGACATCAGTATTTCCAAAAGATGTCTTAAAAAATACTGTCCTGAAAGATGTGTCCTAGGCTGTGGAAGAAGAGGCTATGATTAGACAGGCTTGGGAAGTGGCACTTTGGGACAGTCACCAAGCATGTGACTACAATAGGAGTGTACAAACCTTCCCGCCATCCCTTCAACAGCATTTCCCAATATTGTTATGGGAACTTAAAAAGAAAAGCACATAATACCTAAGACTAGCCAACCAGTCAAGTTGTGGAACATTAGCAAAGACATAATAGCGTCGCCTCCCAAATTAGGCATAAGAGGCACTTCCCATCACCAGAGAGCACTGTGGAAGCAGGCCAATGGCTCAAGTAACCAGAGGCATCTCCTAAGGTCTCAGACCTCTCTCACTGCAGAAACAGCATCACCAGTGATGTCTACTAAATCCTAAGAATTTTACATGTACTGCCTTATGTAATCCTTACACCACCCACAAAGGAGATATTATCAGGGGCGTGAGAAATCTGAGACATACCAAATAATTTTAAATACCTGTTTAAAATTTCACAGATAAGTGACTGAGCTGGAATCTGAACCTAGGCCTAAGTCCCAGGACCTCTGCCTTAATCACCATGACAGTGTCCCCTCTGCTGCCCAATACAAATCAAGTTCTTTCTCCCACACATTCACTCATTCATCCACCCACATGTTCATCCCTGCAAATCAGTAAGATGCCAATACATGCACATAAGCTCACTCCATTGAAAACGGCACTTGGTTTATTCTTGTTCAAACTTGGTTGCAGGCACTGGCAGCACCTATCATTTTTCTCACCAATCTCTGGACGGTGGATAAAAAGATCACCTCACCTGCTCTCTTTCTGGGGACATGTCAGGTCTGATTAAGTTTGTCAACATTCTGGTCCAAAATGGGCAGAATCCTTAGTAAGTTTCAACCCGACCAGGTTGTTTTGTTTTGTTTTGGTTTGTTTATGTTTTGTTTTGTTCTGTTGGTTGGTTTGGTTTGATTTGATTGTGGGCTGGTACTGATGCAGCCATTTAGCCAAACCCTCTGTAAAACATTCTGGAATTTTTCTGAACCATACATGTCACCAAGTTAAACAATGATCTCACTAACAATCTTGAAAATAACTATCCCAGAAGTCTGTCTGTCTGATGAAATAGACGCTTTATTTTGATCTATAATTTAAAAAATTGAATTTAATCCTGGACCCATCCTGTCAGTAGGATAATGAGATAGTTACTGGGCCTTTTACGTTGTAGGAAGAGATTGAATCTGGCATATCTATCTATCCTATCTCCTTATCCAAATGTCCACATCTGTCCATCTGACACATATAAAGAGGAAATATTTTAATTTACTGGCAGGAACATTTGAAAAAGATAATCCTTCTATATTTCACCAAGAATCATAGAAACTACCACAATGCAATAATGTCTGTAAGCTGGCTACTTAAAAATTTGTTATGTGTTTGATTGTTATTATTATTATAGTGTATTGTGTACACCTGACTTCAGGAGTGGAGATGCATGCTGCAGCGTGCACATGCGGAGGTCAGAGGACATTTGTAGAGTTTTTTTTTTCTCTCCTCCCACCTTTCTATGTGCTCCTTGGATTGAACAAAACAAATACTTTCACATATTGAGTTATCTTGTTCAGCAACATTGCCCACTTTTACTGTAAAATTTCCCAGTAGTATTTGCTCCAAGTTCAGACAATGGGAATTTCAGGTATTTCCTTCTTGTTCATGAAAGTAACTGACTCAGAGCCAGCTCAGAACAGAGAAACTCACAAAAGTCAGTCTGCGTTTTCACAGTGCTTCACCTCAGGCTGAGCATCAGCTAAGTTTAAAAACAAAAGCAGGCTGTTGAGATGGCTCAACAATGAACAGTATTTGATGCTCTTTTAGGGCTCTGCAGTTTAGTACCTAGGATCCACACTAGGTTACTCCATGGGCAACACACACACACACACACACACACACACGCGCGCGCGCGCACACACACACACATACACACACACACACACACACACACACACACACACACAGAGTCTTAGTTAAGGTTTTTATTGTTTGGATGAAACACCGTGACCATAAGCAAGTTGGGGAGGAAAGGCTTTCTTTTGCTTACACTTAAATAACACAGTCCATCATCAAAGGAGATCAGGACAGAAACTCAAACACGCTAAGAGCCACAAGCAAGTGCTGACACAGAAACCATGGAGAGGTGCTGTTTACTGGCTTGCTCCTCCTGGTTTGCTTTTTCATAGCGTGCAGGACCACCAGCCCAAGGATGGTCCCATCCATATTAGATGGAGCCCTCCTACTTCAATCACCAATCAAGAAAGTACACTACAGGCTTGTTCACCGGCCAATCTTATGGGAACATTTTCTCACTTATGAGTCCCTCTTCTTAATGACTCTAGCATGTGTCAAGCTGATGTAAAACTAACCCCCACATATATCTATACATATAAGTAAATGATAAATCTTTTAAAAAATGCACAAACGTAATTCTGTAGATAGCTGTAATGGTTTGTATATGCTCAGCCCAGAGAGTGGCAGGATTAGATGGTGTGGAGTAGGTGTGTCACTGTGGGTGTGGGTTATAAGACTCTCATTCTAGCTGCCTGGAAGTCAGTACTCTGCTAGCAGCCTACAGATGAAGATGTAGAACTCTCAGCTCCTCCTGCACCATGCCTTCCTGGAGGCTGCCATGTTCCCACTTTGATGATAATGGATGGAATCTCTGAACCTGTAAGCCAGTACCAATTAAACCTTGTCCTTATAAGAATTGCCTTGGTCATGGTGTCTGTTCATAGCAGTAAAACCCTAACTAAGACAGTAGCTGAGTGGAGTATAAAAAAAAAAAAAAAAGACTAAATACTCTTTTGGAGGATAGCCAAACTCTCATGGTGGCTATGGTTTCAGGCCATAGACTTCAGGAGACATTAATAGGCAAGTTTACTTCCTCATATTTTAACCCTATTACTACATGCTTACTAACAGACCATCATGTTTTGGATAAAATGATCACCATGCTGTCTTCCCTCCCCTCCAGTCTTCAAGTTGATGGCAAGTAGTTTGCATATGTAAAACAAAAACTGCATGTATTTTAGGACTCCAGTTGAACAGGAGCATTAAGAAACTAAAAATAGAGGACAGGCTCCATTTGTAATGATCCTGCCAATCTGGACAGGCACACATGACTTTTCAGTAGGAATAAATCCATTCCAAGTCAGACATTCAATCCACTCATTGGAAGTAAGCCAGCTTTGAAAACCTTTAGCTTCTATAAAGGGGGGTTGGTTTTGAATCAGAAGGAATAGATAGCAGGCTTGCATATTCTTGTTGCAAGAATATTCTAAAGACAGAAGAGCAGGGATGCTTATAAAGACCCACTGTATGTATGCCTCAAGGTTTAGGCTCATAGAATTTTAATATTAAATAGGTTTATATTTACCATGCTAAAATTAGGAGGAGAAACCCATCATAGCTAAGCTAAGCATACAGCTGACCTGACAAGAAGATGGGCTGAGGATTCCACACACAGATCCCAGACGCCTCTGGCAAAGCTATGCATCGTGAAAGCTGCTTGACTTCTCATATCACACTACCCCACATCCTGCCATCTGCAAATGTCATGGATTCCCAGGGTGGAAACATGCATCCTTTCTAAGACATTCCTACCAAGAATCCTTAAAACATGGTTGTTCGCAATAGAGCATGATTGCCCTGAAATCAGGGAAAGACACAAAGCCATACTCCCAATATGGATTCCCAAAACAAGAACTAAGACACAGAAACTGAAAAACTCAGAATCCACAAGAAAGTACTCAGGCTTCCTAGGACATATGTAAAAAAACAGCAGAAAACCACCTCCTCATTTGGTGTTTTGCATGAAGAGTCTTAAGCACGCAATTCCTGTTGTTTGTTTCTGGTAGATTTATGAGACTCATAGAGGGCAATGCCCTCACTGCAGCATTACACCATTCTGCGTGATTAATTGATGGCAAATCGCTGCACAGGGTGCCAAGATCACTGGTAGGAAGCAAGTCATTAAAGAAAATTAAAACTCTGCCAGTGCTTTGCTTGTAAATGTTTCCTCCAAAGCCTTAGAGCACCACGTTAGGGAAAGAAAATGCAGCCACATCTCCAAGAAAGCAAGAAAGCAAGAAAGCAGAGCCTCCTGTGTTTCGGCCACGTGATCCCTGGGGTCTGTACTCAATTCAAGTGTCTAGCACACTATGTTTTAGGAAGGAAATCTGGGCAGAGAGCTGTGAAGAAAAGGGGGTATTTTTATTTGGGGGCTAAAGAGGTGGATCAGTGGATAAAATTCTTGTTGCTCAAGCATGAGGACAAATTCAGGTCCCCAAGACCCACATAAAAGCCAGGTAAAGTGGTATCTCAGTGCTGTGATTCTTGGTGGGAAATAGGAGGATGCCCAGAGCTTGCTGGCAAGCTAGCCTAACTGAAATAATGAGCCTTGCTCTTATTAAAGAGACACCTTACAAATACGGTGGAGAGTGAGAGAGGACGACAACAGACTTCAACCTCAATCCTCTGTATTTGTTCATACATGTGTGTGCACTGTATACACATAGGCATGCCGGCCACATGAACACATGTGCACACATAAAAAAAGAAAAAGAAAAAAAAATGTTGTTTTAGGTTTTGAAAAGCTTTACTGTGTAATTGTGCAAAGAAAGGCTCAGTGTTCTCTTACATACCGTGAAACTTTGGGTACCTACAGTTTTCTCTAGGTAAAATCTTCCAGCCAAGCACTAACATATCAAATTAAATTGAATTAATTATACATATACATATATATACATATATATGTGTGTATATATATGCTATCTGACCCATTATCCAGGGAGACTCATTAGTGATTTATTATGACATATTAACATCTGCACAGACTTATTTATCATCTGCCCCAAGGTCTGATCACAGTCATTTCCCCTCCTTAGCCAGAATGTGCAATGTGTTTCAGTCTGGCAGAACAAAGGGGATCTACTTCTACAGATGACAGTGCGCGCTCTGCAAACAGCTATAGTAAGTGTGTGATACGTCAGGCCACATTTTAAGGCTGACAAGCAGAAGGTCGTGCCAGGGAAGTCAGTTCACACTCTAGGAGTGTACTTAGCTAAACAACCCCTAATTGTTTTGCCTGGGGAGAGACACTGGACTGTTAAATAGGATTTAGCAAAAGAAAAAGAGCTTAAGACAGTGTTTCACTGATCCTCAGCTAACCACCCACACTGAATATATTGGTGTTTGAGATATTATGTTAAAAAAAAAAAACCTAATGTCCCAGTGACCAGCTAAGCTGGCTTTGATGGACCAATTCCTATGTGGTGAGTTGTTTATGTGTCTTCTCCCACAAACGACAGCAGTGAGTCGGTTCCAGGAGACTCGGCTAACTTAAAAGTATTTTATGGAAAACACATTTTAACTTGTTTCCATTGACTACACATGGCCATGTAGCAGTTACACGTTCCATGTCTTAAATGAAAAAAAAAAAAATCCCTAATGATGGAAGATGTTCTCTGGCATTGTATAGAAATGCTTATACCAAGTTGACACACAGGACTGTTGCCAGTGAAACATAAATTCAGGAACATATAGTTGAATGTAATTGCCTTATTTGAAAGGAGGAGGAGGAGGAGGAGGAGGAGGAGGAGGACAAGGACGACGATGACGATGAGGAAAGAGGAGGGATGAGGGAGAGGAGGCGAGAGGAAGAAGAGTTCATAAATATTTACCAGACACCTGCTATACACTAATCTCTGTGTGTGGTGTCTGTGAAAGTGCAGTTAACCAAAGAGATACGTGGAGTTTTCCACCCATATGATGCCCATTCTCTAGTGGAGTCGACAAGTAGTACCAAAATTATTGCACATGTAATTAATTCAAGGAGTAAGGATGAACAGGAGCTGCTTTCTGGTGGATCCAGGCTTGGTTTTTGTCAGTTTGCCTGGGACTGACAGGCACAGATTGTTAGGGGTGAATCAGTTTTAAGGAGATGAGGGTCAGAACTTTTAAACCTACATTAAGAAATGGTTCATATCCATCTCCTTCTGTTTCCTGTGTCTGGCACCTTCTTTGCAGTAAGAGAACCCACTCAAAAACCCAAAGCGATTAGAAGTTTATTTTGGAGATGTGTTTATGGGATGCATCCATTGGGGCTTGGTTAATCTAGATGGTAGCCTTTCATCTGAAATTGAAAGCTCATTCTTATTGTCAGAATGTCCTACACTTTTGTACTTTGGGTCTATAAATGTGGCCAGTTGATGGAATTTGTTCTACTCTAGACAGAAACAAAAAGAAAGTAAACGTTGTGCTTTGGAGCTTCTCCTGGAGAACAAGGCTAATGATACACCACAAGGGCCCCTTAAGGCATGAAGTTGGGTACGGGTAAGGAGGTGGGAGTAAAAAAATGATTAAAATAGATTGCATGGCATTCTGAAATGATTGGTAAGAATATCTGTAAAGTGCCTCTCGTGAGCCTGGTGTGTACAGTTGTCTCTTTAACATATTTACATCTTCAGATTTTAATCATAAGCTGCTGGCTTCCCAATGCATGCTGGGAGACACATTCATGTTATTAGCACATTACTTCTGAATCTCAACCCAATTGGATTATTTCCATAATAATGGAAGGAGAGATGCTAGAGTTCTTCAGATGCCCAGGCATGCTAAGTCCTCTGAACCCTTCTCAACCTTTTGTATGGATGGGAAAACCTAGACTGTGAGATTACACAGCAGGAGGATCCCAACTCTAAAGGCAGGCATTAGAGTCAGGGTCTGAACTGCCATCTTTAAACAAGCAGTGGCAGGCAGGTCAGCGGGGCAATGACAAGCCAGGTCTGGTGCCATGTCAAAAATCATCCACGGAAAACGTTAAAACACAGCTTAGATATTTCCTTCTAATCCTCACCCAAATCATATTCCTTGGTGGAGAAATCCTTATTTATTGCATGCGCAAGAAACCTGGACATGAGAGTACCAACCGTGTAAGAAATGGCAGCTATGGTAACTGTCCTTCGAGCAACACATCCCATCCAAAATATCTTATTTTTTTTTGTTAGTTTACAGTTAGGTAATGGCTCAGTCAACCCCACAACAGGATTAGGGGGGTAGAGAATGTCTTCAAATTTTAATCCACAAACCTTGGACTCTATCACGTACATTTAACTATTGATTTATGAATTCATCTTTTCACTGAAACTGAAAGACAAAGCTGCCTTATTTGAGAAAACAGTGATCTCACAAGGCAGCAAATGAGATCATGAATTAAAATGTAATTTGAATGGCACAAGGTGCCATATAGTATTACATTGTTAATCCATCCAGGTGAATGAGTTGACCCAAAGGTGAATTGATTTGGATAAACATTGTAAAGCTCAAGGGGTTTAATCTTCCTCACCCTTTAATTCAAGCAGCAGAAGGTAGGGGGGAGTTTGGAAACCAATATCTGGAGAAGGTAAACTGTAGCTCCATGACTGCTTTTATTTTTAGTTTTGTGGATATGCGCGGAGGATTATGCATACATGTCAATGCAGGTACATGCACTGACAGAAGAGGGCACTGGATCCCCCCCTCCCCAAGCTGGAGTTACAAGAGGTTGTGAACTGCCAGGCATGGATACTGGGAACTGAACTGTGATCCTATACAAGAGCAGTACGAACTCTCAAGCACTGACCATCTCTCCAGCCTGAAGCTACCTGATTAATCGGTAGCTTTGTATTGCGACACAGCTAGTTGCATTCTTCACATACTATCTATCTATGGCTGCATTCTAGCTACAGGGTCGGAGTTTGTTATTTGCAATGAAGAGCCAATGGTTCAAATAACTTAAGCATTTACTGCATGACCCTTTAAGAAAAGTCTTGCAACCTCCTAACCAGACGACCGTATTCTTCTTAGGCAAAGTTAAAATGATTCTCAGTTGAACCCATCATATTTTAACTGATTCTAACATGGGAACATTGGCGGTAGGGGTGTGAGAGGAGACAGCTCCCAGAATCTGATACCTGGAGAGGGCAATGGTTCCTTAACTAGGGTTGGCTCACAGCCCTAACATGCCACTGTGATTTGTGCAAATAAGCTTTATCTTTAGGGACATTTACTACATGAGTAGTCATAGGCAACTCTTTTTCCAAATCTAACTGTTAGTCACTTTGACCTTTCTGGAAATGTCAAATAGATGACACAGAGGTCACACATGCATACACACGCATGTGTTTTTGTTTCGTTTTGCTTTTGATGTTAAAGGTAAAGATGAGCGAAAACCAAGCGGGGACTCTGCAGCCATTTATACTTACTGGACTCTTACTTGAGCAACTTGTCCAACCCAAGTTGGAACCTGGGGTTCAGAGAAAGAATAGCAGCCACAAGGCTGGCTGCCTGCCTCTCATCCACCCACCCACTGGTTATGCTCTCCCGCTGTGAACTGGGATCCATGTGCTAAGGCAGGATGGCCCAGGCCCAGTTGGCTCCTGGAGCCAACCTGCCCCCAGAGAACATGCAATCAGGAAGTTGGCATAAGTGCTTGTAGCTCACCAGACTCCACCAGCAAATGGCACGTTTCCTTTTCCTGGTACAAAATCTGTAAAAGGCTAAAAGTCAATCATCTATAAAACTGAGCCTTTATAAATATAAAGAGCTTACTTCTTTATATTTCCGTTATGTAGTGGGTTACTGAAAACAAGCAAGAGTGTGGCTTCTCCAGCACTACCTACAACGGCAGCTTATAGAAGAAAGACAGCACTGTCCACTGGTTTCTGAGTTTTTACTTCTTCAAACTCCTATAGATGTATCTGCATAATAATTTGCTGCCATAATAAATGTTTCAATGCCTTCATTGTTGTTTCATTTAAATAATCCAAACCACAGACATCTAATATCCACCAATCACAGAGGAAACTCAAGATTCCCAAAGCCATTTAATGAAGGACTAGGCTGGCAAGCATAGCTTAAATTTCTTACTTAGGCAGTAGTAGGAAATGAGCTTAAGGACTCAGTATTTCCGACCTTAATTTAAGTATACAGTAAATAAGTCCACAGAGTCGAGATTTGCTGCCATAGTTCCTATGTAATAATACAGGCTTAATAATGCAAAACATGTCTATAAAGATAGAAAGGTCAATTTATCACAATTTAATGTCATTTTTTTTTAACAAAGTTCAATTCACTGTCCTAATTTTCCCCTTCCCCAAGAAAACAAAGTAGGTAAATTACAGTTCAATGTCAGTAGGTTAAAACAAAAATTAAAGCTTCCATGACATCTAAACTATTGTAGGGAGGAAAGGCATCATCTTGTCCCCTGTGAAGGGCTTAATTATGCTCCTTAAAAGTGAACACATAATCCTTGGGACCTCAATTTATTTGGATATATGGGGGCTATCAAAGAAGTATGCTAAAGGTGGTTATTAGTTTTGGCTCTAGTGAAATATAGCTGATGTTCTTCTAAGGAGAGTTGTTTAGAACTTGGACAGGCACAAAGGGGAGATTCTGTCAATACATAGGGAGAAGGCGATCAATCAGGGAGAGAGACTGCCACAGAAATCAAGCCAGCCAGCACCCTCATCTTGGAACTCAGTCTCTAGAACTCTAAGGATGTAAATTTCTGTTGTAGAAGCCACTAAGTCTGAGGTACTTGGCTTGGTATCCCTTGAAAACTTAAACACTCTCTTTTCAAATGCACCTTTGTCACTGAAGCTGATGGAGCCTAAGGCCAATTTCACTTTTATGGGAAATGGACCGAAAGCCTCCGACATGGCTTCTTTCTACTCAGACTGCCCACATAAGGTGCCAAGTTCTAGAATAGTTAGATTCTCAGCTGTTTGAAGACTAAGAACTATAGCATAGTTTTTAATTTCAAAACAGTTATGCTTAGAAAGTCTGTTACCAAAAAGCCTGATGTACCCATCCCTATTTGTTCAAGTAAAAAGAAAAGAAATTGTCAAAAACACATTACCAAGATGAGATATTCTGAATACAAGGCCCTTAAGTTTCAGAATGTTTTACTGGGCACCAGGTTCTACTATGTAATGAAAGAAAAATTCGTTTGGAACCAAAACAATGAAGTTACTCTTGCAGCTCAGCCACCGGAGTGCTTGCCTGCTTAGTGTGAATGAAGCCCTGGGTTCAATCCTGGGCATCATACACTAAACATACAATGACACATGCCTGTAATCCAAGCACTTGGGAGATGGAGGCTGGAGGTGGGAAGTTCAAGATCATCTTTGGTTACATAGGAAGTTTGGAACCAGCCTGGGCTTTCTTACCTCTTATAAACAAAGGTACTCTTTTGTTCCATATCTATTAGGCTGCCACAAACATATGGGCCAGTGAGAGGCTGGGTGAGTAAAAGGGCTTGTCACATCAGCTTGATAACCTGAGTTTGATCCCTGAAACCCACGTAAAAGAAACTGGTTGTGGGGGGTTGAATGTGTGGTTCCAGCATCCCTAAAAGCAGGATAAGAGAGGCTTTTAGGAGAGGTTGAGACAAAAGAATTGTCTAGAAGCTCACGGACCAGCTAGACTGGGGCACACAGCATGGCAGCAGCAAGAACGACCCTGCCTCAAAAAGGCAGGAGAAGGAATCGACTCCCAAAAGTTGTCTCCAGACCTCCATACATAGACTTGGTATGTACAAATACGCACTCTCTCACACACACATCACAATGCACACTAGCAATAATTTAAATGAATCCAATCTAATTTTTTTTTACATATAACATAACAATAATTCTTATATATCATCAAAGACAACATTTTAGGTCATCTGAAAATGGAGTGCTGAGATGTTTAAATTTTTTTAAATAAAAGATGAGCCTAAGCGCAAACTGAGTTTAGATTTCCATACCATAAAATGCTTTCTTCATTGATTGATGAAAAGAGCAAGTAACAGATACTAACTAAATGCATTCAGTATAAAGTTGTAGAATTCTAAAAGCTAAAAGGGGAAAAAATTACAGTAATAAGATAAAATGACTTTGGGTGGGGGGGTTAAGAGTAATGCAATTGGGCATTTCATAGGACCAATTATATAGCAATTGCCCCACAGAGACTTCATTGTTGAAAGAAATTCAGACTTTTTGTGGTCTTGGCTGGTATCCCTCAGAAGAGGGCAAGAAAGGAAAAAAAAAGTCCTTAAACCAACCGTTCATCCATTATAAATAAAATAAAATGCCAATTTGGATTTAATATTCAAACATCCAAGAATTCTGTTCATAAAATAGCTTCCAAAACTAGAAAGTAAACTTCTTTATGATGTTACCTTAAATACTTAGAAATAAAATGGAGTTATTATTAGATATTAGAAAAACCACATTTTTTTCCTTGAGGAAAAAAAAAATGTGTCTCCTGGGATGTAACCGAAACTACAGGCTAGTTATGATATCTGAAGATGCTCAGGTCCCAAGAAAGACTTGGCCACAGAAATCCAAAGCCTTGAGAAATAGCTTCCAAATGGTATTATTGAAAGAGGAAGGGGGATAAACAAAAACAAAATCCTGGCCCTTAATTGTGAGTATCTGCCAGGCATTATTTATAGATGTATTCCACGTTTCCTCCAAGGTCTGTTAAATGTACAGGGCCAAGTGGCTCTTAAGGATTGGTTCTATGCAATGATTTGAGAATATGGGCTGCAGAGACAGTCTGCCCAGCTTTGATTCTTGGTTGTTCCCTTGCCAGCTGTGTGACCTTGGACAAGTTGCTTTGCCTTGCCACATCTGAGTTCCCCCGATACTCTGAGATCATCACAGAACTGGTGGTGTTAAATGGTGGCTGGGAGTGTTAAATGGTTTTCTCCATGGAGAACCTCTGTACCGGGGCTACAAGCTGGCCTGTCATGTAGTTACTGCTGCTGCTGGTGGTGGAAGAACAACTCAAAAACTAAACTAAGTCAGAGCAGAGAGTGAACTGGAGTGTCCTGGTGAGGTCGGATTAAAAGAGGAAAAAACGAAAACATTGAAAATTCCAGACTAGTTGACTTCTGAACACACTCATGAGCTTTATTTTCACATACATTTTTTTTTTCCTATCAGCCCTCCTATTTCAGAAATCTTTATTTTTACTCCTCTGAGCTGGACCCAAACATAACATGGGGCCAGACAAGAGAACAAACGATTCTTAGGTTCCTCCTGAAACAGAGGCCTTATTCCAACAATAAAACAGTACGGCTTTCATCAATCACAGTTAAAGGCATATTTAAGAAAAATATCAGCCTAGGACATCGTAGGCAAACACAGCTAGTGTACTATGCTCTACATGACTCCTTTGTAGTGGTCGCTTAAAAACCACTCACTCAAAGATTCAGAAGTAGAACACCCTGCCTTAGCCCAAGCATCAACTCAACACTGCCCACTACACCCGTGGCCCAGCCCAGTCCCTGCCACTCCTGTCTCCCACAAGAGCATGTGTGGAGAGTGCTCAGAGCCTAGTAAAACCCCTACCAGGGGCCAATGGTATATGATTTTCAAGCCACAGAGCTCTGCAAGCTTGGAATGGGTTGAACAATTTTAGCTTTCCCTGACCACTCCTTAAAAAACAAAACAAAACAAAACAAAAAACAACAACAACAACAACAAAAATCCCACCATTTTTTCATTCCATTGTCCTCTCTCTTCCTGTTTTTTGACTGTCTTCTCTCTTGTCCAGAAGTTACTTCTCATGATAAACTAAACAAACAGGTTTTGACTAGTGCAAGTTCGGCAGTGAACAGATTGGACCTGGCTCCTATTTCCCTGCCCCAGGATGTTCCTGAGAGATCCAGGCTAAAGCTGACCTTCCTCCCTCTGGTCAATGCCCTGAAAGTCTTTGGTCTCCACTGGACATATGATTGATTTCTTAAGCAAAAAGTCAATTTTCTCAGCATTTCTATTGACTCCATCTAACACTTTCTATGCCCAGAGAATGGCTTTGTGTCTAATCACTTTTCATTTCCTTGGTACATTTTTCTGTCTGCCACAA
>JADRCD010238740.1:0-23960 GCA_019843815.1 Montemys delectorum
AATTCTCCTTTCTGCCTCCAAAGAGCTAGGATTACACGTATGCACTACCTTGTCTTTGTGGTACTAGGGATTGAGTATCTGCACATTCTACACGAGTGTTCTGCCAATGCTATAATCCTAGTTCCATGTTCCTCTTTCAATCTTTCAAGACAGGGTTTCTCTGTGTAGCCCTGGCTGTCCTGGAACTCACTCTGTAGACCAGGCAGGCCTGGAACTCAGAAATCCGCCTGCCTCTGCCTCCCAAGCACTGGGATTAAGGGCATGCTCTACCACCACCTCCTAGCTCAATCTTTTACAACATGTACCATCTGCCTTTCAACATCCTCACAGTAAGCTCATGCTTCTCTGGTAGCTGCATCTTAAGCGGGGTACCTGGAACCTGCTGCCTTTCTGCCTTGGTGCACTGAGACGCTGAGATAGTGAACAGGTGCGGGCACACGTGGGTAGCCTTAAACTCTTGATTCTCTAAGAGCCCCGGACATTGCTTTCCTCTCCATGTGAACGTAGCACAATTTAACAGGGTGTTTTGTTTTGATACAGGGCCTTACTACGTAACCCTGGCCATTCTACAACTCACTATGTAGACCAGGCTGGCCTCAGACTCACAGAGATTCTCCTGCTTCTGCCTGTGCGGCTATTAAAGGCATGTACCACCATGCTTGACCTAGTTTAACAGGTTTGTGAATTATGACCTTTCTCTATTCTGAAAATAATTTAATCTCAAAAGTTACTTAATTTTACTCTTTTTCCAGATGAGGAGAGCTTGGTTTTCATCTAAGTAAAATCTGTTTGGCCGTGACATGATTCTAAGAGGTTTGGAGGACCTAGCTAGTGGGTATGCAGGTCCCGGGCTCAGGACCTCCGTGTCATCCACCATGTTTGACAGCTGACTGTAGAACAAGGCCGCTGTTGGTTCTCGATGCTTCCTTGGTAATGCTCTTTGCTAAGGTCAAGTTCTTCTCAGGCAAAAAGCAAAAACCAGTGCCAGTGGTATTTATTCTAGGTTAGGGTATTCTCATTCCAGGGAAAAGGACTCAAAGGGTTTTATGCTGACTGTGCCTCAGGACAGCTACAAAGGTGGCCCACACAAAACTGTAAGCCTACTATGTTGAGTGTCTCACTGGGCCTTGTGTTTTGGTAACTTAGCTGCATGGATCTTAGTCTGTACTTGACGATGACGGAAGGTAGGACGTGCCTCTAAGTCACTCCTGCGTCCAGCTGTCTGTCCCTCCTTGCACTTACCATGAAGAAGGCACCTCGGTGATAATACTTTTGTAGAAACTTGTATTTGCCCTTAACAGCTTTGTTGGTAATGACTTTGCCATTTGCCCGAAGTTCAGCCCGCCTTTCTTCCTCGGTCAGGTTTCTCATGCGTTCAATTTCTGCTTTCTCCTTTTCAAGCCTGGCCAGAGAACAAAAGTAGGAGTATTTCCAAATTCAGACAGTCCAAATATCTCAAGATCACATAATGGCCCCAGCCTCTTTCAGCCACTTACTCACGTCTTCACATTTCACTCATTCACTCACTCACTCACTCACTCCATCATTCATAGCAGATCTGATATGTGGCTGGCCTGGAAGTCTCTACCTCATGCCTCATCTCCCAACTGTAGTATTACAGATAGACTCATGCACTACCCTCAAGTGCATCTTTAGTCCTAGTCACTGCTTTTTAGAAGTCAAGATCAGGAGTCCAAGATGAGTTGGTCTCCATTATTATGTTTGCCAGAACAGGACTCTTAAGTGTCCCAAAGTTGATTCTAGCCTTTCTGGGGTTCAGATATATTGTTACTGCTTGATTCTAAAATACTAATTCTGTCTTCCTTCAAATATCTTAGCTTTTAAAACAAAATGAGAATGAACTCAAAATAACTGTAAAGACTCTGCTTATAATCCTTCATAAGTATACCGTCACAAATTAAGGATTATGAATATTAAGTATAGTGGGTTGTACACTTTATGCTGGGGAGAAAGGGAAGTCACATCCTCTTTCTCAGAAAAAATATGTGTACATATAATTTAACATTGATGTTTACCTCAAGGGTTGGGGACGTGGCTCAGTGCTGCAGCACTTCCATAAGGTGCTTGAAGCCCTGGTTCCTCTCCCTAGCATCACTGAAGCCTGGGTGGCACAGTCATAGCCACTGGAAAGGGTAAAAGTCATGAATCCTGCACAGCCGACAGTTCCAGCAAAGCTGAGCCAAATGCTGAGTTTGCTGTCATTCTGTCTCTCACTTGTGGCTATGGTCTCTGCACTCTGCATTCTTGGGGACATTCTTCATTATGATTCATTTTATTTCAATTCCTAGAAAATTATGGTTGACTCTTTCTAGGAAAAGTCTTACAAACTTACTTAAACTTTGAACTTTATCTGGCCCCATTTAGAAGTACTCCTTATGCATTAGAGATCATTAAACATAGACAAGGACCAATAAGAATTCCTAAATGAGGTCACTACTTCATGAATCTTCTTGGGGTATCCTTCAATAAGCCAATTCAAACAGTGTAGTTGGTACAGGATAAACAGAGACAAATGACAAATTCTAACTGGACAGGAGAATAGGTTACAGATGCAAGGACTCGTTTTACAATACATTTAGAGCTCTCTGAAAATATAGTTTAAAGATAGGGGGTTATACAGGGCATACCACTGGAGGAATACAACTCAGTAAATACGATGAACTTTTTTTCCTTTTTAGTATAGGTGATGAAACAATATAATAACGAAGTTATGTATTAGTATTTGCTAATTCATAAAAAGGCTAGTCCAGATATTTTCTGTTTGTCTGGAATGCTTTAAAACTGCAAACACTGCCAGCGTAGAAGCAGGCTATCATATAATTAGTGTTTGCTTTGGAGGAGATATTCTTTAGATTGTTTAAGTTGGTGTCATAGAGCTGACACTAAAAATAAAAATCTGTTCTCTTTGTACTTTCTAGTTGTGACTGAACTGTAACCATGGACATGTAATAAAACATCAAACATTTAATGTGTACTTCTTGGATAATCTTAATCTGTCTCTGTTGGGGGAAACCTGTATAATAAAGAAGCACCTGACTGCTAGTCAGTTAGAGTTGTGAGACTCCCCCTGCGCCCACTGATTCCTTATCTCCACTGTGGGCTGCCCTTTTGACAAGCGGGCCCAGACATGCTTGTAGCTAGCACTCAGCAGGCACAGCCAGAGGAGTGGACGCTCAAGGTCACCCCTGCCTACAGAGTCTAAGTTTGAGTTGAGCCTGGGCTATGTAGGACATTGTCTTAATAAACAACAACAAAAATAATGTCAAAGAATAAGTACAGCTCTTGCGGATGTGATGCCCTGCTCTGGATCTCACAGGCACTCGCACATGTTCACATCTGCACAAATATATACATAATTGGAAAATCTCAAGCCTGAAATGGTGGCAAAATCCTTTGAGTCCAGCACTCAGGAGGCAGAGGGGCAGAAGTAAATGGATTTCAAAATGGACTACTAAGGATTAGGGCAGCCAAGAACCCTGCCTCAAAGGAAGGAAAAACAGCAGCAGCAGCAACAACAACAACAACAACAACAACAACAACAACAACAACAAAAACCCAGAAGAAGAACACCAGAAACGGAGGCTGGTGAGATGGCCCAGTGGTTAAGAGCACCAACTGCTCTTCTGAAGGTCCTGCATTCTGAAGCTCCCAGAAACCACATGGTGGCTCACAAACATTCGTAATGAGATCTGATACCCTCTTCAGATGTGTCTGAAGACAGCTACAGTGTACTTACATATAACAATAAATAAATCTTAAAAAACTATGAAATAAAGACAGTTATGTCGTGATGGCTTTGCTGTGTGCTTTAGCAGTTCAGAAATGAACTTGCTTTTCAAGCTGTTCCCAGTTCTGCTCTCCTACACATAGGATCTGCCTGTCCACACCTTGCTCCTGGGCTGCCCCGTGGCTCCATCTGACCAGTAAACATATCACACAAGTGACAAAGGAGCTCTGGAACCCAAACTCAGGAGTCCTTGCCGGTCCCTACCTCTGCGTAGAGGTGCAGTATGAAGAAACCAGAAGCTAAAGAGAAATGAGGCGTCTAGTGTGAAAGCCAGCATCAACCCTCCGACACAGCACACAAGGGCTTCTGGACAGGCTGGCCCACTCTGTCCACTGAGACTATCAGAGGAAGGAACTGCTTGGTCAATGCCCACAGCTGAGAGAAACACAGAACTGTTGTTTCAAGCGACTCCTTTCTCAGTCACAGCATGGGAAAACAGTACGTTTTGTGTTTAACAGGAAACTATAGGAGTCTTAGCTGTTCACAGACGTACCAGTGCCATTCGAGGCACGGAGCCTATGCCCACCCCTCACTCACGCTTCTCGGTCTTCTCTCTCCCTCTTGATTCTTTTGAGCTCTCGGACTTTCCATGCCTCGTACTCCTCCTCATCATTTTCATCATCAGTATTGAGCGCATCCAGGGCGGCAAGGGACCTCTTGTTCTCCTCTAGCTCTTTCTTGGTCTCTTCTTCTACAATCTGGGTAAGGAGAAGAATGCAGCTAGTGGACTCTCTCTCTCCTGTGACTTCCTTACACAGACCCTGGCCCTCAACCCATGGCCCCTCCCACAACCTTGAGGGTGTACTTCCGCCGCTCCTCAGCCATGCGTTTTGCTTCTTGTTCCAGTTCCTTCTGTTTCAAGGCTTCAGCTTCTCGTTCTTGAACTGTCACCCGATCTTTCCTGCATAACAGAGGTCTTGTGAATTAATTTCCTGAATTCCTTAGAGAGAACTGTGTGCCTCTAGACCTAGTCCTGTCCAAATTAGACCAAGCCCAAACCAGGAAGCATCTAAGCTCTATTTTTCCCCAGTACAGAGACTGAATCCAGACATTTGTGTTCATTACACTTTTTTTTTTTTTTTTTCCCGAGACAGGGTTTCTCTGTGTAGTCCTGGCTGTCCTGGAACTCACTGTGTAGACCAGGCTGGCCTCGAACTCAGAAATCGGCCTGCCTCTGCCTCCCAAGTGCTGGGATTAAAGGTGTGTGCCACCACTGCCGGACAAAACTTTTCTTAAGTTTAAATCCTTCTTATTTCTTTCAGACAGGGTCTCATTACACAGCCCTGGCTGGCTAGAAATGCCCTGTGTGTATCAGGGGGGCTAGAGCACACAGAGATCCACTTGCCTCTGCCTCCTGAGTGCAGGCATTAAGGGTATGGCAGTACCATGTCCGGTTCTTTCTCTAATGCTTACGAAGGCCAGGAGAGAGGCATTGGATGTCCTGGAACTGGAGTTACAGTTGGTTATTATTTAGGTGTTGGGAAGTTTATCTGGAGACATTAGTGTTATTAACCACTGACTAATCTTTCTAGACACCTTGTTTATTTTTTTGACAAGACTTTTATTCAGTTCTGCCTAGTGTCAAACTCATGGCAATCCTCCTGCCTCAGCATCCGACAATGTTAGGATTACAAAAATATTACCACAATGCCTAGCTAAGCAAGCAGTCTACCAACTGAGCTGTTATCCCTATCCCTAAATAGAGCATGACATCTTCCCCATCTCCTGGTAATGGGATTTGAACTCTGGATTTGATAAACATGAGACATGTGGTCTACTAATTAGCCATATATCTGCTCTTTTATTCATTATACTTACTATTTAGGACAATAAGTTTTTAAAAGAGTTCATGTGTTTGGGTGTCTTGCTTACATGTCTGTCTGTCTACTGAGTGCATGCCTGATATCCATAGAGGACAGAGGAGGGCATCAAATCTCCTGGACCTGGAGTCATACACAGTTATGAGCCACTGTACAGCTCTTGGGTACTGAACCCAGGTCTTTTGGTAGAGTAACCAGAGCTGCCACTCTGAGCTATCTCTCCATATTAATGACTGTATTAATATGTGTATGGTATGCATACACGATGAAGACCAGAGGACAACTTTTGGGACAGTCTTCTCTTTTATCATGTGAGTGCTGGAGATCAAAGCCAGCCATCAAGTTTTGCATCATGTTCAGGTTGGCCTTGATCCCTGGACATTTAGATAGTAGTCTATCTACTGTCTCCCAAAATTGTGGATTACAAGTGTGTGCCACAATGTCTACTTTCATCCCAGGTCTTTATAGCACCAAAATCTCCTAGGTCATTGGTAAGAAGGATCTTCCTGGGTTGACTATAACTAATAGTCAATATATAAATATAATTCCTAGGCATTAGGAAAGAAACAAAATTTGTTTTATAAGCTTAATTTTGTGCTTAAAACATGATTTTCCCTGGAGATGTGTTAAAGTACTTTCCTAACACATGCATAGGTTTCATCTCCAGTGCCACTAAAATAAAGCAAAAACTCATAGAAAATTGATTAGCTGGGCTGGAGAGATGGTTCAGAGGTTAAGAGCCATCTCTGCTTTTCTAGAGGTCCTGAGTTCAATTCCCACCAACTACATCGTAGCTGAAGACCATCTATAACAACATCTGGAGCCCTCTTTTGGTGTGCAGGGATAAATGGAGGCAGAACACTGTATACAAAGTAAATAAATTATTCTAAAAAATGGACTATGCAGGCATGGTAGCACATGTTCCTGTGCTTCTGAGTCCAGCACTTAGGAGGCTGAGGCAAGAGATCACAAGTCTGAGACCAGCCTAGACCTCATAGTGACTTTCAGGTCAGCTTAGGCTGCACAACAAGAACATCTCACTCAAAGCACACAGCACCCCCACCCTCGCCTGCGCCCATTACCTTCAGGCAGATATATGCCTTTTAATTGGGAAGGGGGATATACAAACAAGTTCTGGCTTTCTGCTAACATCTGGCTACTTGTCAGCACCTTCCGGGTTCCCACTGAAGCACCCAGCACCAGGAAGTCTTCCAATGCAGGAAATATTGGACACAGAGCCTTTTTGTCAGACCTAGAACATAATTATTCGGAGTCTGCCTAGGTTTGACTTTTTTATCTCCAGTTTCCTCTTTGAGAATCAGAGGGTTTTCTTAAGTTCCCCAGGCTGGTCTTGAACTAATTCTGCAGCTCAAGCTAGCCTTGACTTATCAATCCCCCTGGCTCAACCCACTGGGAATTTAAGCCTGGCTTAGCAGGTCTGGCAGATACTTACTTTCGAATGAAGACAGGCTTAAGTCTTGGCTCCATTTCATCTTCACTGTCTGTGTACTCCTCATACTCAGACTCGGACTCAGACTCCTCTCCAGAGCGCCCTTCATCTTCCACCTCCATGACTTCCATCTCTTCATTTTTTCTCTCTTGTGCTCGCTGGCGCATCATTCCACGCCGCCGCTCTATTTCCTATGGAAGCATATGTGTTAGGCACGTATGGTATTCAAATGGCCTCTCTTTCAGGTCTGTTTTGTTGGTGCTAAAGACGAAATCCAAGTCCTACTACTGATCCCCTAGCATAGCTGTGGTTTTTGTCTTCAACAGGTTCAAGAAACTCTGACATGAGTAAGCACAATTCAGCAGGATTTCATTTTCAGTCCTATCCCCAATAGACAGGAAAAGCAATCAGAGTTTGGCTAAAAGTAGCAGATGCTGTGCCTTTATAGGTTCAACAAAGAGCACTGGTTCCAATTTCTCCTATACCCTGTGTGTGTGTGTATGGGGGGGCGGGGCTAAGAGTGGAATCCCATGTTTTCCCTCTTACTTCATCATCAATTTCTTCCTCCTCTTCCTCACTGCTATCTTCTCGTTCCATGCGCCAAGCATCTCCTTCTACTTCTGAGTCACTTTCTCCTACTACTTCAGGCTCCACTATTTTTCTGTGTCGAGCCAATCTGAAAAGCAGAATTTGTACTATTAATAGTACAGAATTCTGTACTATTAATGCCACAAAATTAAAATAAAATAATTTACTCTCTTTCCCCACCGACTCTTTTCTCTTAGTCTCTCACCAGAGTTTTACAATTTAGCTCAGGCTGGCCTGCAATCTGTTAATAGTTCAAACATTGCAATCTTCCTGCTTTGGCATCTCTAGAGCTGGGATAAGAGTTTTGAGTTACACGATGACCCCTAACCCTTTTTTGATGGGGTTTCCTTATGTAGTCCTGGCTGTCCTGGAACTCAATCTGTAGATCAGGCTGGCCTCAAAGTCATAGAGATCTGCCTGCCTCTGTATCGCTAGTGCCTGGATTAAAAACACATGGCTCCACAGCCTGGCTCACACTGAGTCTTTTTTTTTTTTTTTAAATTTATTTTATTCATATGAGCACACTATTGCTGCCTTCAGACACACCAGAGGAGGCATCATATCCTATTACAGATGGCTGTGAGCCACCATTTTGGTTGCTGAGGAGTGAACTCAGAACCTCTGGAAGAAGGCAGTGCTCTGAACCACTCAGCCATCTCTCTAGCCCACCCCCTTCAAAAAATTTTAAAGTTTATTCTTATTATTGTGGGTGTCCATGATGTATCAGTGATAGAGATACAGAAAGAGATAGACAGACAAAATTTATGACTTATTTCTATACGAATAAGATTCCCTGCAACAGACCAGCACATGCTGTTTTCTGAAGCTGCCACTCCCCTCGTTCCTTGCTGTTTTAGCTCCTCACCTGTAGTACAGGTCACCTGTAATACAGGTATAGTAGCAGCAACCTTATATGAGGTCCTACCGATTGACTAGCAATGTCACTCACTTGGGACAGTATATATGGAGCACAGTAAGCGCAGCATTAGCTACTCTCCTCTCCATGAGAGGTCTGAGTTCAGGTAGACACAATTCTCGTCATTACCTCTCTTCCACATCTTCACTAATGCGGTTCTGTAAACGCCGGAGTCGGGGGTCGCTGGATGAGTCCTCCTCCTGTTCCTCAGGCTCTGCTTCTTGTTCCTTAGCTTTCTTAATGAACTGAAACTCTTCATCCTCTTCATCTGAGGACTCCATAGGGGCATAATCTGGTCTCTTTCCTGACACATAGCGCTTTACCTTCACCTTTTCCATTGAAATCTCACCTGGCCAAGAAAGATAATGTATATTTCAGTATCCTCTTCGCTAATTCCCTTCAACTCTTGGCCTTGCAGACAGAAGCCTGAATTCCTGATGGACAAGAGACTAAGGAGCATATGACAGCCATTCTTCCAACCACACAGTCGCCTCTCAGTGCTTTGTTATAAAGTCTGTGGCGTGAGAAGGCATTTTATGAATGTCAATACCAGGACATCAAGAGGTATCTTGGGGGCAATCAAGAGGAATGTGAACAGTCAATGTGTAGAATCCCTCCCATACATTCATGTTAAGTCGTGTTAACACGTAGTAGGGATTTAATGAGCATGTCCCCTACAGGCTGGGATCCTTGAACACTTGGTTCCCAGCTGTTTGGGTAGGCTTAGGAGGTACAGCCTTGCTACAGGAAGCATGTCATTAGGAGTGAGCTTTGAGGTTTCAAAGCCATGTACCATCCCTACTGATTCCTACTGCAGTGTCTGAGTGGTCTGTCTGTCTGTCTTTTGTCTGTCTGTCTCTGCTTCATGGTTGCACTTCAGGATATGAGCCCTCAGCTTCCTCTTCCTGCTGCCATGCCCTGCTCTACCTTCACGGGCTCTAATCCTCTGTAATCATAAGCCCAAATAAAACTCTTTTTTATTTAAAAAAAATTATTTATTATATGTAAGTATATTGTAGCTTTTTTGAGGACATTCCAGAAGAGGGTATCTGATCCCATTACAGATGGTTTTCAGCCAGCATGTGGTTGCTGGGATTTGAACTCAGGACTTCCAGAAGATCAGTCAGTGCTCTTAACCACTGAGCCATCTCTCCAGCTCCCAAATAAAACTCTTGTATACATTGCCTTTGTCATGGTGTTTTATCACATCTATTGAAGAGTTACAAACACACCCCTATTAAACAAATTCTTTGTAATAGTGCCCAGCACATTAAGAAGAGTAATTTAAGTAGGAGCATAAAACTAAATTATCACTCACAATTCTCCCCCCCCCCTCTTTACAGGGTTTTACTTCTGTGAAAAGACACCATGACCAAGGCAAGTCTTATAACATTTAATTGGGGCTGGCTTATAGGTTCAGAGGTTCAGCCCATTATCATCAAGGCAAGAGCATGGTAGTATCCAGGCAGGCATGGTCGAGGCAGAGCTGAGAGTTCAACTTCTTCATCTGAAGGCTGCCAGTGGAAGACTCAATTCCAGACAGCTAGGAGTAGGATCTTAAATCCCATGCCCACGGTGACAAACCTACTCCAACAAGGTCACACTTCCAAATAGTTCCCCTCCCTGGGCCACGCATCTACAAACCATCACATTCTATGTCCCAGCCCCAATAGGCTTTTCCAAACATGAGTCTATGGGAGCCATGCCTAAGCACAGCATAATAAAAAATACATTTATTCCAACTTCTAAAGTCCCCATAGTCGATAGCAGTCTAAAGTAGGGTCTTTAAGCACATGCCCACAGTAATACACCTACTCCAACAAGGCCATACCTGCTCCAACAAGGTCATACCTTCAAACAGTGCCACTCCCTGGGCCAAGCATATACAAACCATAACATTCCACTCCCTGGTCCCCATAAGCTTGAATCTATGGGGGCCATACTGAAACATAGCATAATAAAAAATACATTTAGTCCACCAACTTAGTTTTTTTTTTTTAAGATTTTGTTTATTTTATGTATATGAGTACACCATCACTATCCTCAGACACACCAGAAGAGGGTATCAGATCCCATTACAGATGGTTGTGAGCCACCATGTGGTTGCTGGGAACTGAACTCAGGACCTCTGGAAGAGCAGCCGGTGCTCTTAACCACTAAGCCATCTCTCCAGCCCTATTATTTATTTTTGTATATGAGTACATTGTAGCTGTCTTCAGACACACCAGAAGAGGGCATCATATCCCATTACAGATGGTTGTGAGCCACCATGTCGTTGCTGGGAGTTGAAGTCAGGACCCCTGGAAGAGCAGCCAGTGCTTTTAACCACTGAGTCATTTCTCCAGCCCCTTTAATCCAATTTCTAAAGTCTTCATAATTTATAGCAGTCTCAACAATGTTAAAAGTCCAAAATTCAAAGTCTTTTATGAGATTTATCCAATCACTTAACTGTAATTCCCAAAGCAAGACAAGAAACCAGCTGGGCAAACTCCAAACTGTGTGCATCTGTATGGTTCATATAAAAGCTGTCTTCAGATCTCCAATTCCTTTTTCATCTTTGTTGACTGCAACAAACTTCTTTTTCCTCGTTTGTTAGCCTCTCAATAAGCTCTCTTCATGTTGACAAGCCTCAAATCCTTTGCATGACCCCTTCAGTCCTGAGCCATCAATTGAAACTGAGGCTGCACTTTCACCAATGGCCTTCCATGACCTCTCACAGTGCTGAGCCTCAACTGTCCTTCATAACCTCTTTATACCTTCAAAACCAGTGCCACCTGGGTGACTCTTACACATTACCAAATACAGCTGCTGCAGGAGATACAACTGTGTTTATCTCTGGAACACAGCTTCTTTGTGCTCCCCAAAAACACTTTCCAGAAGATTTCACTCAGTGATGATGGTCTCTTCTTAATCATCACTCATTTCTTAGCTCCAGCTAACCAGCATCAATTGACCCTGTAGTCGCCTTTTTGTGAGTATGAAGCCAGAGACAAATGGCCAAAGCTGCCAAGTTCTGTTGCTTGCAGGAGCTGGAACATGGCCCAATTGTTCTATTATTACATTATCACTAGCTCCCTCTTTTCCAACTCCTTCACTGCCTAAGCTTGGCTGTCTTGGATCTTGCTCTATAGTCTGACTTTGAACTCAGAGATCTGTATGTCTGTCTCATAAGCACTAGGATCAAAGGTGTGATCCACCAAGCCTGAATTTAAGTTTTTCTTCACTTAGAACTTGTTCTGTTCTAGTCTGGCCTTAAACTCAGAGATCGGCCTGTCTTTGCATTAAAGGCTTGTACTACCATGCCTGGACCTAAAATGATCTGGGTGGAAACTTGCCCCAAGATCACTGCTCCCTTAATTAAGTTAATGTACTTGAACACAGGATTCAGCTCCATTTCACTTCCTGGTGCCCCTTTAATACTCAAACCATATATTTTATATCTTTCTTTTCTCAGCTTGCTACGCTTGTTTAAAATGCTCTTCATGAGACTTAAGCAGAGGACAAAGTCTATGATGGACATTTCTGAGATTTCTTCTGTCAATGCAATTAGTTTGAGTCTCTTCACCTTAGTCTCAGGCAGACTCTTCAGACAAGGGCAAAACACCACACAAACAGTCTCTAGGCCACATATTGAAAATTTTCACCGAAACCTCTTGGACCAGGTCAGCACAATTTAAATCACTCTCAGTAACAAACTCTTCCATATTCCTACTAGGATAGCCCATTAAGCCCCACTTAAATCCTTTCACTGCTTTCCAAAATCCACATTTTTCCAAACAAAAGCATGGTCAGGCCTATCACAACAATACCCCACTTCTTAGTATTAGTCAGGGTTCTCAAGAGTCATGGAACTTATGGACAGTCTCTATATTGTAAGGGAATTTGTTAATGATTTACAGTCTGTAGGCCAACTCGACAACAATGGTCAGCAGCAGCTGTGAATGGAAGTCCAAGGATCTAGCAGTTGCTCAGTCCCACAAGGCAAGCAGGGGAAGAGTGAATCTTCCTTCTTCCAATGTTCTTATATAGGTCTCCAACAGAAAGGGTAGCCCAGATTACAGATGTGTACCACCACCCACGGATCTGGGACTTGCTTTGTCCCAGATGACCTTGAACTCAGAGATCTCCTTGTCTTAGTCTCCTGGGCTTCATAGCCACTATGCCTCAAGATCTCCATGTTAAGATCTAGGTCAAACACTTGTATCTCCCAGCCTCCACATTAGGATCACAATTCTGGATTGTAGTTCATTCCAGATATTGTCAAGTTGACAACCAGGAATGACCACTTACAGACAGGGTTTCCCTGTAAAGCCCTACCTGTTCTGGAACTCACTCTTTAGGCCAGGCTGGCCTTCAACTTAGATTTGCCTGCCTCTGCCTCCCAAATGCTGCAGAGGTTTGCCAACCACTACCAGGCTCATTCACACTTTATTTTATTTTATTTTTTTTCGAGACAGGGTATCTCTGTATAGCCCTGGCTGTCCTGGAACTCACTCTGTAGACCAGGCTGGCCTCGAACTCAGAAATCCACTTGCCTCTGCCTCCCAAGTGCTGGGATTAAGGGCATGCATCATCACTGCCAGGCACACTGTAATTTTTTTTAATGAGCTCTATGTACTTGTATTCAGATGCAGAGGGCATAGAGGTTGACTCAGATGCATTTATCATTTTCCATTTTATTTTAAAATTATATTTTAAGAAGATTTATGGGGCTGGTGAGATGGCTCAGCGGATAAGAGCACTGACTGCTCTTCTGAAGGTCTTGAGTTCAGATCCCAGCAACCACATGGTGGCTCACAACCACCCAAAGTGATGAGATCTGACCCCTTCTTCTGGTGTATCTGAAGACAGCTACAGTGGATTACGATGGAGCCAGCAGGGCCAGAGCAAGCAGGGCCATCCTGAGTTCAGTTCTCAGCAACCACATGATGGCTCATGGCCATCTGTACAGCTACAGTGCACTCATACTCATAAAATAAATAAAATACCTGGGCGGTGGTGGCACACGTCTTTAATCTCAGCACTTGGGAGGCAGAGACAGGCGGATTTCTGAGTTCCAGGACAGCCAAGGCTACACAGAGAAACCCTGTCTCGAAATAAATAAATAAATAAGAAGAAGATGATTTACTTATGTGTTCAACTGTTTTGCCTGCATATATGCATGGGCCCCACACAGGAAAGCTTGGTGTTTGAGAAAGTCAGAAAAGCGCTTCAGATCCCTGGAATTAAGAGTCATGGATGACTCGGCCACAGAGTCTTCTGTAAGAGCAACAATTGCCCTTAACACTGAGCCATTCCACCAGCCAGAGTCTCTTTATGTAGACCTGGCTGGTCAGGACCAAGCTGGTCTCAAATTCACAGAGATCTGTCTGCCTCTGCCTACTGAGTGCTTAAATGCATATGCCACCACACTTTTTTGTTTTGTTTTGTTTTTGTTTTGTTTTGGTTTTTTGTTTGTTTGTTTTGTTTTTTCGAGGCAGGGTTTCTCTGTGTAGCCCTGGCTATCCTAGAACTCACTCTGTAGACCAGGCTGGCCTCGAACTCAGAAATCTGCCTGCCTCTGCCTCCCAAGTGCTGGGATTAAGGGGTGCGCCACCACTGCCTGGCTAGTGTTTTCTATTTCTTTCTTGAGACAGGTTCTTTCACTGAACCTGTTGCTTGCTGTTTCAGCTATAATAGCCAGCCCTCACAGCTCAAAGATCCTCCCTGGTCTCTTCTCCCCACAAGGTGTTCTATATGGATGCTGGGTGTCAGACCTGAGACACAGTAAGGGCAGCTATCTTCCTAGCTGCTCCCTCTGAGATGCTATGGCAGCCTTTACAACATAACTTAATATTCTAACTTTACCAGTTTCTACCTTCCTTCCCTCTAGCTCTTGTGCTGAATCAGAGGTCAGCAGCTAAGGGAATCTGCTGCTCACGCAGAGGACCTGGGTGAATTTCCCAGCATCTGCATGACAGTCTACAACAGTCTGATTCTCCAGTTCGAGAGGATTCCATGCTCTCTTCTGGCCTTTATGGGTACTGCACTCACATGGTGCATATACATGCATGCAAGCAAAACATTCATACACTTAAAGCAAACAATCGCAGTGAAAAGAAACATTATACAAACGAATCAAATTATTTCATAAAACCAGGAAACCCCTTTAATCCACCTGGGCAAATCCAAGTTAGCTATGGCTATAGCACACACACAACACAGGCCTCTAGCTCACTTTCTTCTTTTATTTTGATTTTTGTTACTGTTCTGGTTGTGAGCCTATCCTTTAGCGGCTGAGCCATCTCTGTAGCACTATTATCATTACCATCATTATTATTATTTTGTTTTTTTCGAGCCAGGGTTTCTCTGTAGCCTTGGCTGTCCTGGAACTCACTCTATAGACCAGGCTGGCCTCGAACTCAGAAATCCGCCTGCCTCCCAAGTGCTGGGATTAAAGGCGTGCGCCACCACCGCCCGGCTATTATCATCATTACTACTACTACTAGTAGTAACGATGCTGTGTGTGGACGTGTGCACAAGTGTAGGTTCTGGCATAGGCCAGAGGTGTCAGATCTCCCTAGACTTGGGGTTTCAGGTGGTTGTTGAGTCGCCTGATGTGGGTGCTGGCAATTGGTAGAGCAGTATGTCCTCTTAACCGCCGAGCCACCTCTCCAGCCTCCTTTACTTTTTATTTCGAGAGAGGATCTCACTAAGTCGATCAGAGAGATGCAAGTGGATCCCGCTTCCCCATCTCTACGCCACTTGCGAATTTAGGTGTGACGAAGGAGGAATCTGGGGGTAGGTTTTAATGTCAGCCGAGCTGGTATGGTCGGCGTAAGGCAGGTTTGAAAGAGGTAAGATGCGACCGGAGGGGAGGGGAGCCAGTACCTTTCTCGTTGCGAACTGGGACGGCCCCAGCCGTAGACTGAATGGGCGGCTGCTTCATGAGTGCGCTTGGGACCGACATGGTGACGGCTGCCGCGGAGACTCTCCCAAATGGACTAAATCCCGACAACGAAGAGGAAGGAATCCAACCGCGCTTTCCACCGAGCTGTACCCCACACAGCTGCGCAACTGACAGGCACAACTTCCGGCAGAGGTAGAGGAACCGGAAGTATATAATAGAGGATTGTGGGAAATGGGAGGGAGGCTGAGCGCGGACCGCTTAAAGGGCTAGACTTAAATTTGCGCGTCTTCCTCGGCAACTTTCCCGCCTTCAAGCGTTCAAGAGTCGGAGGATCCTTCAGGCTGACAAGATTTCTTTTAGGTTTTGGTAAGGTCCAGGAAGGTTCGGGTTAAAGGTTTCATTTATTATATTTTGAAGAAGCTGAGGAGATTACGAGGGACTGTTGGTGCATACTGTTGAAAGCTCAGAAGGGCCAGGCAGTGGTGGCACACGCCTTTAATCCCAGCATTTGGGAGGCAGAGGCAGGCGGATTTGTGAGTTGGAGGCCAGCCTGGTCTACAGAGTGAGTTCCAGGGCAGCCAGGACTACACACAGAAACCCTATCTCGAAAAAAGAACAACAAAAAACAAACAAAACAAAACAAAAAAATGTTTATTGGATTATAGTCACATTACCCCCCACACCCAAATTGAGGGGAAAAAAAAAAAAAAACAAAGATGAACATGAAAATAAGAAACTCCAATCAGAGCCCATTAGAGTTTGCAAACAATTATGTGATAAATGCTACCTGAGAGAACAGCAGAACTGTCTACTGGGTTTTTTGTTGTTGTTATTATTGGGGTGGGTGTGCCTTGGTGCCCATATGGAGTTCAGAGGACAACAGTGGAAAATAGCCCTTATGTAGGCTCTGGGAGTAAAATAAAGGTACTAGGCTTGGGTGGCAAGCATCCTTACCTGTTGCATCATCTCCCTTGTTTTTGAGACAGTGTCTGTTGGACCTGGGCTCTGTGTTAGGTTAGTCAGTTTAGCCATGGAGCTGCATAACTCCACTTGTCTTGCATAGCCTGTGCTGGGAGTCTAACCACAGCCTTTCAATTTGGATGCTGGGAATCAAACACAGGTCTAATGCAAGGACCTTATGGACTGTGTCATTTCTTTCAAGCTCTGCATATTGATTTTTTATGCTTATTTGTCTTCGATGCCTTTTTTTTTTTTTTTTAAGATTTATTTAAGTATGTGACTACACTGTAGCTGTCTTCAGACAGACCAGAAGAAGGCATTGGATCCCATTACATATGGTTATGAGGCACCATGTGGTTGCTGGGATTTGAACTCAGGACCTCTGGAAGATCAGTCAATGCTCTTAGCCGCTGAGCCATCTGTCCAGCCCGGATTTGTTCATTTTCAAAGGCTCTGTTCTCTCTATTATATAAACACAACTCCCATGCTACCAACCTGATACCTCTGCCTCCACAAACACTAAGTGCCAGAACCTTCAGACTCAAATGACTTCAGAAGCAACCACCAATCTTTGCTCACAATAAAATGAGCAAGCTAGGCACGGTGGCACATGCCCGTAATCCTAACACTTGAGAAGAAGGTAAGAAGCTTGAGGCTTGAGTCCTGTCTCAAACATGAAACCATCAGCAAAATTTCACGGTCCAGCCTCTTTTTTTCACAGAACATCCGCTTTTTTGTTTTACCTTTTTGATTCAGGTGGCTCCCTCTTCTTTATCATTCCACAAAGCCTTTCCGCTGACTGAAAAGCACACAGAATACAGGTACACATAAACATGCTACCATATAGCTACATTGTTTATCGATTAAAATATTAAGTATTGGCTACTGTATCTAGATTTATTTAGGAAATATAGAGTTTTAAGATGTGACACTTATTTTTAGTAGATAAATACATCATTAATAAAAGCAAGTGTATATAGCCATCTAACATACTGGCATTCTGGAACCTGAATGAACTCAAGCTATTTATGAGTTTATAGGATTATACAGTATTTTTTAAAAAGATTTATTTATTTATTGTTATACATAAGTACACTGCACCAGAAGAGGGCGTCAGATCTCATTCCAGATGGTTGTGAGCCACCATGTGGTTGCTGGGATTTGAACTCAGGACCTTCAGTAAAGCAGTCAGTTCTCTTACCCACTGAGCCAGCCCCTAAATACAGTATTTAATAAACATACTATCACAGGGCTAGCAGCGTGGATCTGTAGCACAGCTAATGCTTAGCATGCATAGGAGTGCCTACATTCACAACACTGCAAAAATGAAATTTGAGAGTTCGAGGCCACCCTGGTCTACAGAGTGAGTTCCAGGACAGCCGGGGCTTCAGAGAAACACTGTCTCGAAAAACCAAAAAGAAAAAAGAAAAAAAATGAAATTTGAAAAACTAGTAAGTGCCGGGCAGTTCTGGTCCATGCCTTTGATCCCAGCACTTGGGAGGCAGAGACAGGCAGATTTCTGAGTTTGAGGCCAGCCTGGTCTACAGAGTCAGTTCTAGGACAGCCAGGGCTACACAGAGAAACCCTGTCTTAGAAAAAACAAACAAAAAACAAAAAACAGGTAAGTGAAATGAGGTAACACTTATCCGTAATCCCAACATTTAGGAGGCTGATAACAAATGTAGTAAGTTCAAGGCCGGCTTGCCTACCTGGGCTGTCTCAAAAACAGAAGAACCAGTGAGATGGCTGACCTATAAGAGCAATTGCTGCCAAGCCTGACAATCTGGATTCAGGCTCCAGAACCCCCATGAGGCAGGACCATAGTTGACCTCTGACCTCCACACCTGTGCCATAGCCCACACTTGTCTTTCTCAAAAATTAATGTAGTCAGAAAATTGAAAGTAAACAGACATGGTGACATAAGCCTTTAATCCTACTACTCAGGAGGCAGAGGTGGGCTGTCCTCTGAGATGCAGGCCAGTCTGGTCTACAGAGCAAGTTCCAGGGCAGCCAGGCTTACACAGAGAAACCCTGTCTCAAACAAACAAACAAACAAAAACCTAAGTGGATGACTCCTGAGGAAAACACCTGAGATGACCTTATCTATGATTGACCTTTAGCCTCCAAATATACACACACACATACACACAAAGAAAAAGAAGAAATATGCTTAGACTCAATTAAACATGGTAATTAAAAACATGGATCTGGCTGGGCAGTGGTGGTGCACACCTTTAATCCCAGCACTGGGGAGTCAGAGGCAGGCAGATTTCTGAGTTTGAGGCCAGCCTGGTCTACAGAGTGAGTTCCAGGACAGCCAGGACTACACTGAGAAACCCTGTCTCGAAAAACCAAGTCCCTGCATCTGACCCAGCCAATGAAAAAACGTGCATGAATCAGAACAAGATTCCTTAGATTCCTCCTATACAATCTCCTTCCCAATAAGTAAATATCCAATCCCCCTGGGAACCTATTGGGTAATAAACTTTCCGAAGTGGTTTGTAATCTTCTTTTGTTGTTCTTGTTTTTTGAGATAGGGATTGATATAACCCAGGCTGGCCTCAAACTTACTATGTAGCCCAGGGATGACCTTGAAATACTACTATCCAGCTTCCAACACCCACCAGCAGGCTCACAAGTTTCTAAAACAGGACATACAAAGAAAAACAAGCAGTGGAGCACTGTGGCCCATGCTTTAATCCCAGCACTTTGGGAAGTAGAGGCAGACAAGCCACTGTAAATTCAAAACCAGCCTAGTCTCTGTCTGCAGTGAGTTCCAAAGGAGGAGGAGGACAATGACCACAAACCACCTTGTGTCACACACACTGCTTGAATTTTGCCTTCCCTCATAAGACATTATGGAAGGTTAGCAAGGTTCAAGATTGTCCTCTGATCTCCATGTGCACAAATGAACCCCCCCAACCCCCCACCACAGAGGTGTGCACTCACCTGAGTGCACAGAAACAATAAGCAATCAGCCTTTACTTTGGCCCACTTTCTTGCAGTATCATGACGAGAAAATTACGACTCACCATTACTATACTTTTTTTTTTTTTTTTTGGTTTTTCCAGACAGGATTTCTCTGTATAGCCCTGGCTGTCCTGGCTGTCCTCGAACTCAGAAATCTATCTGCCTGCCTCTGCCTCCCAAATGCTAGGACTAAAGGTGTGCACTACCATTGCCTGGCTACTATACATTCTTTAATCATGATAAGGGGAGCAGCTGAGCATGGTGAGCCACAACTGTCACCCCAGACTTGGGAGGTGGAGACAGGGGGATCAGAAATTCAAAGTCGTCATCATCAGCTATATGGGTAGATCAAGGGACACCTGTATTACACGAACCCGGTCACAAGGGGAGGGAGCAGTGAAAGAAAAGTGAGCCTTTCGTGTTGCTTGGTGTCTAAGCACTGCAGTGCTGGTTTAAGTTGCATGTGACTATCTGTTCACCTAGTTTTGTTTTGTTTTGTTTTGTTGTTTTTTTTTTCCAAGTGCTAGGATTAAAGGCATGCGCCACCACCGCCTGGCTGTCCACCTGTTTTTAAGTAAAGAAAACCTACACATGGCCAGTGTTGGCCGAGGCCTGTAACCCATCCTCAGCACTGGTGCAACAGACAATAGCAAGTTGCAATCCAGGCAGTCTGGCCTACAGCACCAGAGGACTTTGTCTGGGGGCAGTCGCAGAAGAGGACTTTAAAAGCTAAACCACAGACTGGGAATGGAACTCAATAGAACGTTTACCTAGAATGCACAAAGACCCTGGATTCTGTCCCCAGCATCACACAAAACCAAGCATGGTGACCCACACCTGTAATCTCAGTTCTAGGCAATCACCACAGGAGGATCAGAACTTCCAAATCATCCTCTATTACTCATTACTTTGAGAGTTAGAGACCAGATTAGGATACTTAAAAAAAAAAAAAAAAAAAAAAGGCTAAAAGCCTCATAATATGGGCATTACCATCGAGATTTCCAACACTGTCTTTCATAATGTCAGGACCTTCTTAACGCTTTTCCTAGCACTCTCTTGACTTGTCATGAATCTTCCCAACACATTCACTCCCATGGAATTAGAAACTCCAAACTAAGCCGTGCTCAGAACTGGCCAGTGCTCCACTGCAGAACTGCACCTGCGGCTCAGCAACATAACTTTTTTTTTTTTTTTAATCTTCGAGACAGGGTTTCTCTGTGTAGTCCTGGAACTCACTCTATAGACCAGGCTGGCCTCGAACTCAGAAATCCACCTGCCCCTGCCTCCCAAGTGCTGGGATTAAAGGCGTGCGCCACCATCGCCCGGCTAGCAACATAACTTTTTAGGTTGATAAGTTTGTAATATAAAAATGTAATGCCCAGTGAAGAGGCACACCTACAGAGAATCCCCACTACTCAGGAAGGAAATAAGTGGACAACCACCGACTTAGAGGCAAAAACAAACAAACAAACTTGCCTGAGCAACACAGCTTCAAAATAAAAATAACAGGAAAAAAGATTTCCGTCTAGTCTAGCCTTTTAAGGCTTTTCTAGTTGTAAGCATCGTCCTTCTTTCACTCATTGAAAACCCTCACTACGTAAAGTTTGTCAATTTCCTGTCTTCATCCAGCAAGGACCCAAGTGAAATAATTTAATAAGTATATTAATAGCTGCTGTATAATATAGTCCTGTATAATACTGTCCTCCCATAATTGTCACTATGTAGACCGACTAGCTTCAATTTCAGAGATCCACCTGCCTCGGTCTTCACAGTGCTAGAATTAAAGACATGTGTGTCACAACCATTAGAAGGCCCACTAAGCAATTCATATTCTCTCTCTCTCTCTCTCTCTCTCTCTCTCTCTCTCTCTCTCTCTCTCTCTCTTGCTCTCTCTCTCTCTCTTGCTCTCTTTCAGGCGGGGTCTTATCCTGTAGCACAGGCTGGCCTCCAAGACGCGGCAATCCTGTTTCACCCTCCCAAATGCTGGTCCCAAGCGTGACCCTCGTATCTGGATAAAACTCTACACTTCTGAGCTTTCAACAGTATGCACCAACAGTCCCTTGTAATCTGTTCAGTTTCTTCAAAATATAATAAATGAAACCTTTAACCCGAACCTTCTTGACTTTACCAAAACCCAAAAAAAGCAACTGTCAGGGCTGGTGAGATGGCTCAGCCGGTAAGAGCACCAACTGCGCTTACAAAGGTCCTGAGTTCAAATTCCAGCAATCACATGGTGGATCACAACCACCCGTAATGAGATCTGATGCATCTGAAGACAGCTACAGTGTATTTATGTATAATAAAAAATAAATAACAATAATAAATAAATCTTAAAAAAAAAAAAAAGCAACTGTCAGCCTGAAGAATCATCCAAATCTTGAATGGTTGAAGGCCAGAAAGTTACCTCAAATGTCTAGGGTTCAAGGCCACGTTAATTACATAGGAAAATTCAAGGTCTGCCTTGGAAGGTGAGAAAATTACCCAGTAAAATCCCTTTGTGAGGATTGCATGGGCTACACCAGACCCCGTCTCAAAACAATAAACAGACCTAGGATGAACTAACTAGGCCTGGTGACATAGTCCTTAGTCCTAGCTATTTTAGAAGCATAGAGGATTCAATTCAAGGAATGTAGTGCCAGGCAGATCTCTGAGTTTGAGGCCAGCCTGGTCTACAGTGTGAGTTCCAAGACAGCCAGGGCTAAACGGAGAAACCCTGTCACGAAGAAAAACAATTAACAACAACAACAACAACAACAACAACAATAATAATAATAATATAAAATTAAAAAATAGCGGGACAACCCAGTACAATTGACCCCTTGTGAACTTGACACACAAAAACATCACTATTAAGCCTCAACTCTTACTTTCATATTCATCCCAAAGATCTAAACAACTTAAAAGTTCTACAGTCTGGCCAGGCAGTGGTGGCACATGCCTTTAATTCCAGCACTTGGGAGGCAGAGGCAGGCAGATTTCTGAGTTCCAGGCCAGCCTGGTCTACAGAGTGAGTTCCAGGACAGCCAGGGCTACACAGAGAAACCCTGTCTCAAAAAAAAAAAAAAAAAGGTATTTGAGGACCAGAGAGATGACTCGGCAGGAAAAGCGATCACTGTGGAAGCATGAGAACCTGCCTTCGGATCCTCAGCACTATATCTAGTCAAACATGACTACAGCCTTCCACCCTTCCTGAATTCAGTTTTTGACCTTTCAACTCCAGCCCATCATAAAGCACAGCACTCAGGCATGAGCCAGCCAATAGGACTATATTTGTTTGCCTTGTCATCCATCAACCCAGCCACATGAGTGGTTTTTCTGAGAATCTGAGTCCCAGTGTGGACACAAGTACACCACTCTTTGTCAAGACAGGTTACTGACTTTTAATTAAGAAAAGAGGGACATACACTGTCCCATTAGTAGACCTAAGAGAAACCTGAAAGTCAAAATTGAAATCCTCTTAGATACACTTCACAAATAATCAAAATGGTTTCATAGATGGCAGCTGCTGGGCTTCTCGGACCCGCAGCCTCTCCAGCTGTAGGACAGACTCACAACAGTGCTGAGTGTGTAGTTTCTGCAGTGACAGGGGAGGGGACAGATGAAACAAGCCCCAAGTGTCTCAGAAAGAGCAGCGAGGGAGTGAAGAGAGATGTGGTGACTCACTCACCAGAACAAGGAAGCTCAGCAAATTACTGGGAATCAAAGAAAACTGAATTAGTAATTAGGTAGAAGTGTTTTGTTGTCTTGCTGCTCTTCTGGAGGACATCAGTTTAGTTCCCAGCACCCACAGCTCATAACTGCTTGTAACTCCAACTCTAGAAGATCTCACAGCCTCTTCTGGGACCCTCACAGACACACAGGAATAGAAAAATGCTTTAATGATTTATTTATTATATGTGTATGAGTACACTGTAACTATCTTCAGACACATAGAAGCGGGCATCAGATCTTATTATAGATCTAATCATTGTGAAGTAACTTCTAGGGCATCACCGTGTAACTGAGGCTGGCCTGAACATGATCCCTGCTTCAGTCTCCTGAGTACTAGCATTACAGGTGAGTACCACAGTGCACTGTTTGACACCCAATCATTTTCTTTCTTTCTTTCTTTCTTTCTTTCTTTCTTTCTTTCTTTCTTGTTTGTTTTGGTTTTCGAGGCAGGGTTTCTCTGTGTAGCCCTGGCTGTCCTGGAACTCACTCTGTAGACCAGGCTGGCCTGGAACTCAGAAATCCGCCTGCCTTTGCCTCCTAAGTGTTGGGATTAAAGGCTTACCGCCACCTCCGCCCAGCGACACCCAACCATTTTGAATGCCTGTGGTGTGCCAGTTTTTGGTGCTGAAAGGAAAGTAGTGAAAACGAGGAGCGAACCACTAGCCCTTCTCAGTTTACATTCTAAGACAAACGACAGTTTATCTTTTCTTTTTGATAGCCTTTGTTACCTCCTGGACCCTTAGAAATGATTCCTGAAAACCAAGATGACAGCAGTGAACTGTTCAAAGCATCTTTGAAGACATGGGCAGAGATGAGCCAGGTATCACTTGGGATGGCTTACAGCTTTT
>JADRCD010238741.1:0-51266 GCA_019843815.1 Montemys delectorum
AAAAAAAAAAGAAAAACAACTGGAGATATTTCTTAATTAAAAAACATTTATTTATATGTGTGTGTATGTTGTGGCACATTTTAGTGCCTTGCTAGAGTTCAAAAGACAATTTTTAGGAGTCCATTTTCTTCTTTTGTTATGTGAGTCCCAGGAATTGAAATTGGTTCGTCATGCTTGGCTGTAGTACCTTTACCTACCAACCATATCTATTGCTGGCCCACATGAGATATTTTTCTTGAAAAAAGTTCTTTATGGTATGCAGAAGATACCGAAGTTTGGGACAAAGGCTAAGTCTTTAGTGAATGTGAGTTAAGTTATGAGTTCTATGATTTTATTAAAATTCTTGGGGGCAGATGTAATGCTAGGAACCAGAGGTTATCTTAGATAAAGGTTCAGAGGCCCATTACCAAGTGGTTGAAACCAATGAAAGTCACAGAGGAACTCTTTTAGCACCTTATTATGGATGTATTAAATTGGTAACATAATGCAGTATATGTTTTGAAAGAAAAAGTATATGTATAGTAGACTTAGTTTGTAGGAATTCAGTCTTCACTAATAGGCAGAGTCCAGCAAGGAGCGATGGCCTTGCTGTTCTTTAGCCTGTCTCACTTCTCAGTTGCCTCAGAATGTACCTCACAACAGTAGTTTACATATGAGCATTCATTTTTATACAATATGGTGCCTCAGTATAAGTTGGAGTGAATAGCTGTCTTTTATGATCCTTAGATTGCCTTTTCTCTGCAGTTTTTTTTATAGGCCATTAAAGTGTAAGTAACTAAACATGACTTTCTTTTTTGCTTGTTTGCCATTTATATTGGATTTAGATTTTTCTTTTCTTTCTTTTTTTTAAGAAAAGGATATTCAATTGTGTTAAACTGATTATTAGATAGAAAATATATATAAATGTTAATTTTTAGAAAGTTGCTTAATATGAGTGCTTATTTGGTTTTATCTTTCTAAGAATGGTATTATTGTTCACATCTTATTTTGTTTTCCCCCTAGTTGTGGCAATTTATGATTATACAAAAGACAAGGAAGATGAGCTGTCCTTTCAGGAAGGAGCCATTATATATGTCATCAAGAAGAATGACGACGGTTGGTATGAGGGAGTTATGAATGGCGTGACTGGGCTCTTCCCTGGGAACTATGTTGAGTCCATCATGCATTATTCAGAGTAGAGCCACACAGCTGTGCTTCTCTCTCAGGAGTCAGGTCTTCCCAGATTAGGTAGAGGTCCTGGGAACTTGCTCCCAGTGAAATGAATGAGGCATACAAATGATAAAGTTACTCCTTTTATTACTGTTTTGGTTTATCCCCTAGTATCAAAACCTGAAAGCCAAGTCTGAACAAGTGGATCTTCTTGCTGTCATTGGCCTTATGTTATCTAGATTGAAAATGTGACCATTTCTCAATTACAGAAGGCATACCAACATGAACACATAGCTAAAACATATAAGACCAAGACTGACTTGAGAAAAAATATCTGGGATCTTTCTCAGGAATACTGTACACCCTTGGATTTCTCTTCCTGCAGAATCTGTGACATTAGATGCTCATTGCCTCTGTTTTGGGGCTAATAACCTCATGCCTGGTGGACACCTTTGCCCTTTACTTTCAGTATATGGAGAGGAAGGAACCAGTGTTTAAATACTTAACTACTTTTCGATTGCTTAAAAAGGCTGTTTTTCTTCTTTAACACTGTAAATCCTGTATTCTTTTAGCACTGGAGTGCACTAGGTGAGTTAATCCTGAACTCCCTTGCACCCTGTCCTATTTGTGGATTATAAAGATGACAAAATGTGAAAGTCTCCAAATATTCCCAGGGTTGTTAACAGTTTGGTTTTAATGCACTGTTGTATGAGACTGCATTGCTGATAGCAGCCAGTGAAACTGATGTGAAATGTGGTGTAGGTACTTCATGTACTGAGGTGAGCTTGTTGGACACCAAGGTCCTGAGGACCTCTAGCCTTAGGCACTGTTTCAGAGTGGGGCCTAGGAAGTCAGACCAGCTATTACTGTTCTTTTGATATTTAAACCCCCCCCCCATTTTTATTTTTTTTCAGCAGAGACTAGTTGTCAGGTCTCTTGACAGTCACTGGACTGGGAATGAAAGGCTGCTACTGTGCTCTTGGACCATTATCAATGGCAGTGTTAGCTGATGCCAAGTCATTTTCATTCTCTCAGCTATAGAAAATAAGTACCCTCCTGATTTGAAGTGATTAGACTCTAAAGTAGCACTCCCAGGAATAGTCTGAACCTTGTGATTAGAGTAAAGAGTATGCTAGAAAAGACTAAGAGGGTAAAATACTTACCCAGTCACATTGAGGAAAATCAGTATGATTGAAATGATTGGCATCTCCCTCATCTACTGGAAAGGAAGAGGAAGTAAGGCTATTGTAATCCAGATGCAGGCCTTGCACATGCTAGTGTCTAGTGAGTGATGCTAAAAGAACAAGTGTTGTCGGTGTGAAGAAAGCAGACTGACTGTAGGGCACTAACGCTCCACTGGGAGATCTGTTACCCACACCTGAGGCTTCACTGTACAACTTAGACCCAAACAGGGGCCTTCTCAAGACCTTTTTGTTTTAAGTGCAGGGTTTTGTTTGTTTCAGACATGGTGTTCCTCCTGCTCTAGCCTCTCAAAATACTAGGATTATAAGGAGGAGCCACTACACCAGGAGCAGCAGGCTGTTTTGGTTTTAATTTTATTTTAAAACCACATTGCACATCAGCTATTACACTTCTAGATTTTTTTCTGAATGCTTTGGATTCTCCTCTCTCCCCCCCCACCCCCCCAGACCCGCCCGCTCTGTGTAGCCCTCGCTGTCCTGGAACTCACTTTGTAGACCAGGCTGGCCTCGAACCCAGAAATCTGCCTGCCTCTGTCTCCCAAGTGCTGGGATTAAAGGCGTGTGCCACCACCACCCGGCTGCTTTGGATTCTTTAACTTGCTTCTAGCACCCTTTTCACTTCATAGTTTTGTTAAGTTGTCTCAACTGTCTTCAGGATACATCCCTGAGGTCCTCTGAACCTTTAGCTCCACTATGGACCCAAGCAAGACCATACATGAACATTTAACTCTGATTGTACTGGTACATGGAAACTTTTGAAAATAGTTGCACTAATTATTTATTTAAATCGTCCTTTGCTGAACAAGCTTAATGGATTGATAAGACATTTTGAAACCCAGCAAACAACTAGGTTTTATAGTCATAGAAACAGCTGGTGGTAGGCACCAGGAATACAGCTCACCTTCTGGACCCCTGTTGACTTGGGGTTTGCAGGAAACACTTGTGAAATCTTTCTGCTGAAGACTTGCACTGGGGGTCACCCATGGGACAGATGACCCCTCTGTCTTGTATTACTGAGTACTGATAGGATTTTAAAAACAAAACACAAAATACTGTTGGCCTTTTCCCCCCAATCTAAAATTTTTGCAATTTTGAATTCTATGAATTGTCTTGGAAGGATACTCTGTAACAATGAGCCAGGCCTACAGTAATTGGAGACTTTTAATGTATGTAATATTTTATAGATTGCATGCTGTTAATACTGTGAGGTTTTTCCTGTTTTATTGTAAATTTTTCCATTTATTTGCCCATAAACTAAAATATGGTTGATATTAGGAATTTTAAACAAATGTTGAAACTTTGCTGACCAGAATGCAACCACTTTACCAAGACACAGGTACTGAGGGCTCTGGTCTAGCCTGAAATATCTGATTCTGTGCACAGTTCCTTTACCCTTTTTAAAACAATAAAGAAAAAACTGTAAGAAAGAAAGAAAGAAAAAGAAAAAAAGACTGGACATGTCTCTTTTTTTGCTGTTAATATTTGAAGGTCCAAGGATCTGAGTGAAAATACATTGTGTTTGATCTTGTAGCCAAGGCAAATTAGAATCAAAAATAGTGCCAATATTTTGAAATCTAGACCCAAGATTTCAGCCTGCTGTGTTTGGAATAAATATGAAATTTTAAAGATGTCTCCTACAGTATTTTCCTTTTGGCTACTTCTGTCTTCCCGAGAGGTACTTGCTGTCCTCATCTAGGGATTGGCACAGGACTGCTGAGTTTGCTATTCTTAAGTCACTGGGTGACAATTTTTATCCCCTCCTTTCCCTACCAGTACTACTGCTGTTTATATTGCCTGGCTAGAGACTGGTTCATGCATCTTTACAAATGATGTCTACCATGTAGTTGCCTCATTAACAGTTTTATGTTGATTAAAGATGATTCTTACCTGTGGGACATCAAAATAGTAGCTTGCTTTTATCTTTCAGTTCTCATTTTCTTTTAAGGTCACCTTTCTGCAGTACAACTTGTTTTATTCTTTTCTCCTTATGGAGAGAACATGGTGTGCCCTGAAGGCCGCCTTTACTCCTCAAAAGGGCTTTGGTGGAAGAAATGTTTGGTAGACTGCCAAATCTTTGAAATGGATGGGAGCTGTTCACTTCTGAATAGCTTTGGCCAGGAACTCCTCCCAAAGGTGACATTTCCCTAACACCATTTACTTGGAATCAGAGGTTTTGAACTAATAAGCTTTAAAAATGTTTGTCCCGGTCTCACTTTAATGATGGGGTTAGATTTTTTTTTAAATAAAGTTAGTTAATTCTTGACTCAGTGCTCAGTTCTCTTTCCACCGTACCAACTATTGTAACTAAACATGCTGTATTTTTCTTTAGAAATAGAGTTCTACTTGTTTTCAGGATTATACTTGAAAAAATATGCCATATTTTGATAAATAACCATCACAGTATTCAGATTACTTAAAGGAATTCAAGTGCAACCTGAGTGGAAATAATCATTCACCCCTTCTAAAACCTAATTCATAAACAACTTTCTATAAAGCTGTGTGTAGCAAGAATGCATTGTATTTAGTTCTGTGCTGGCAGGAACAGAATGGAGCACAACAGAGTACAGAGCCTTACTTATGAGGGCCTTACAAAGTTACTAAATGAAGGGATTGAGCTGGGTATCTAAATTTACTTTATGCTCTTTGTTTTATTGAGAATCTATTAAAAAAATCAACAAATGACAGAACCTAGCTGTGTAAATGACCTTGCTAAATATGTTAATTTTTTTGTAAAAAAAAAGTTATTTTCAAATTAAACTGAAGCCTCTTTTGCAAGTTCAGAAATCTATGGAAAAGCAGTTTTTAATCATATTTTATGTCCATGTACCTTTTTTTCTTAATAAAATGGTTTACAAAAAGAATGTAAACAATTTATAAGGCAGTTACACTAAGAGTTCCCAGAGAGTTGGTGGTACTGAGTAAAAAAACCATTCAGGCAACTTAGACAACTGTTGCCAGTAACATTCCTTATGTGCGCCATTAGAGCACCTCCAGATGAATGAGGAACATTCACTTAATTTTTAAATTGTATTTGGAATAATTACTGCTGTGTACTAAGAACTTGACCCAAATAAAAATCACACGAAGTATATCACAGTGTCTTGTAGAATCATTTATGTATTTAGTACTTCTTTCTAAGGCATTCTAAGCATTGATGTACTGTTCAACTTAACACTTAAAAATTTAAATAGTGTTGAACTTTTTGCAAGTTTGGTCTCTGAAATATTTTGTTTTAAAGACAACTGCTCATTTTAATTATGAACTGCTTTTTCAAGATATAACTAAATTTTGTTAAGTGTAAATTTTCCCATCATTGGTATGGGGTTTTAAAACAAGTGTGGGTTAAGATTCCAGAAAAAAAATGACTTACAGAGGTTCTATAGTGATGTGTGCTGTGCAATTGATCTCCAGGGTGAGGGTACTACAGTTCTGCTGCCTTACAAGCCCATATTCCTCAGCGCCTTGGTCACTTCTATGACATGACATGTGGAAGCTGGAGTACTCAACTCAAACACATTTTAAAGAAGTGTTTTTAAGAAAAGGACTTCTCTATAAATAAAAGGGTCTTTTTGTCATGAGAGTATTCTGGTGTCTGAAGATTAATTGGGACTCCAGCCTTTTAGTTCTATTAGGGTTTGTGTGGACTCACACATTGAGGTGGGGAGACTGGGAGGGGCTGTCTGTTTCACGGTCCTGTCATTCTCAGCCTGCAGTGCACTTTCTGCAGAGCCAGGGTCAAGTACTGACAAATGGTGAATAACTTTTCCTTTTATTATAGTTTGATGGTAAATGGTAAGGAGACTTGTAACCTGAAACTAAATGTATCCATTTGATATGGCATACAATACATAATTGTGCTTCTAAATTATTGTCTGTCAGGATAGTGAATGTAATTGTGTTATGAATTATATGTAGGCATATATGAGCTTGTCAGAAATTACTGCTTTTGTAACACTTGGCAGTCAGATAAATGTTCAAGATCATTTCATAAATACATATATGATGAAGTTTTAAAATGAAGTCTCATAAAAATGGAGTGACAGCTCCATGAAGTCTATAACCCTTTGAGATTTGCACACAGGGCAATGTCAGCAACGAACTGATGTTTTTGGAGATGCAGATGTTTTAAAGATATTCAGAACTGATATTCCGGAACTGATGATATATATTGTTTCTTTTCCTTCATGCAGAGCACACTTCTGAAAGGTGGGATCACTGTCAGTGTTTTATTTGATATAATGCTAAGGGTAACCTAAATTTTTTTAATTTAGTTATTATTATATAGACACACCAGAAGATGGAGTCAGATCTCATTACAGATGGTTGTGAGCTACCATGTGGTTGCTGGGATTTGAACTCAGGAGCTTTGGGAGAGCAATCAGTGCTCTTACCCACTGAGTCATCTCACCAGCCCCAGTAACCTAAGTTCTAATGCATGAGTGACTGCTGTACAGAGGCTGAGACCAAAGGCAGTTCTGTGTATGTGGAAGCTAAAAAGAAAACAGTTGAGGTCAAATAGAATCATCACAGAGGCTCTACCATGTTTCTTGAGAGATGAATTCAGAACTGCTTATTAAATGTTGACTGCATGTCCATACCACAAAGATTGTAGAGAGAATATCTATTGTATGTGTGTATCTATTGTATGGTTACACCACTTGTTGATTAAAAAGCCTATGGCTTAGGCAGGGACTAAGAGGTGAGACATCCAGGAGAGAGAATTAATTCTGAGATAGAGCCAGGCACAGGAAGCTCCACACAGGAAAATGTAAGGAGGTGGAAGCATGTTACCTGAATGCGTACAGGTAAGCAGCCATGGGCAGAATGTAGGTTAATATAAATGGGTTATTCTAAGTTATGATCTAGTCAGAGAAGAGCCTAGCTATATGGCCTAGATATTTGTTTTAAAAAACAACAACAACAAAAACGGCATGTGCCACCTCAAGCAGCTAATACAAATAAATTTCTGATCCACAAAAACAAAAAACCAGAACCTGTTACTACTTTTAAAATGGGATTCTTTTTAAACTTATTTATTATGTTTGTGTACACATGCAGGGTGCAACTTCTGGCAATTGGTTTTTACTCATGGGAGTTTCAGGGATTGAACTCAGGTTGTCAGGCTTTTTGGCAAACACCTTTACTTGCTGGCTCTTACTACTTCCTAATCTCTAGTCTGTTGGTATAAATAAGCAAGACACACCGATGAACTGTAATTAACCTTCAGCATGTAATTTGTTCAGGATATTCTGACACAACAAGCTTTAAAACCAGGTTCTTTAAAAATTTACTTTTATTTATTTAAGTATATGTATGCCACACATGTTCAGGTGCCTTGGAGGCCAGAAGAGGATATTGGATCCTTTGGAGCTGGAGTTATAGGTGGTTTTGAGTTGCCCGACGAGGGTGCTGGGAATTGAACTCTGGTCCTCTGGAAGAGCAGAAAGCATTCTTAACAGCTGTATCACCTCTCCCACCCTGCAAAACCAGGCTCATAATAGTGCTCATCCAAAACACTTGAAATCCTTTGTTTAAATGGAATCTATGTAATTTTTTTTATTAAGAATTGGGATAGATGACAAAATAATGTAACTCGAAAAACAAATTTACTCTGGCTATATGACCACTGTCCTAAGCCATTACAATAGTTTATGACAAGTGGCAAGTGTAACTCAGACAATAACTTAATCCAGCAGTAGAATGAAAACATCATCAGTAGTACTGAATGAATATATCTCTCTCATATATAGATATTTGTGTGTATATATATATATATATATATAGCTTTGCACAAGCAGGGAGCAAGGCACATAATGAAATGAGTATACATTTATGCAGACGAAAATAACAGCAACAAGGCTGAAATAAAACCACAACTTCATCCTATCAAGCTGTGCATAGTCCTCTGAATAATGTCCTCTTTCAGGTACATGTTTGTTATCTTCATGCTTTAAAAAAGTATATTTCTACAGTATATCTATCACAGAATTCCCACAGCTGGAAGTCAGAGTGAAACAGAAGAGGACAACCCCAGTTAAAGATACTGTGCAATTCTCTTGAAAACAGTAAACAGTATTTTTACAACACTTAGCACAAGCTAATCATATTTTACCTTATGCATTTCAGAAGAGTTCACTAGTGGCTGATAGTAAAACTAAGCAAAGTCATCTGACACATTCCAGTTAATGCTTATTTTCTAGGAGGGACTATTTACAAATACAGGAAGAACTAGGACGTGGAATTATGAAAAAACAGCAGGTTTTGGTATTAAGTTGTAACAAATTTAATGGATAGTTTTAATATCCTCTGCTACTGCAACCGGGTCTTTCTAAGAAGTTGATCCCCCCCCCCCCTTTTTTTAAAGGAAGTTGATTCTTAACCCCTTGCTTGAAATTCACAGCTCATGAACAATATGTTCCCAATTTGGCCAGATCTTGAGTATGGCTCAGTGTTGACCTGAGCCACTTTTCTAAACATTTTTGAGAGGAAACATCCAGATTCCATGTAGACGGATTAAAAAAAAAAACTCTTGTAAGAGTCATCCCTTCCCCATTTCTGCCCAAACTTCAAAAGTACTTACCTTCCTTCTCTTTCATTAGCACCCCAAGAGTTTACCTGTGGTTTTCTGTTGTTTGTAAATGCTATTCCTCTAAAGAGTTGAAGGCACTGGGGATAACAGCAGATAGCTCTCTAAAATCGTTTACTTCAGAGAAAACCCTATAGAGCCCCTGCCCTACTCCCTACATTGTATTTGAAGAATGTTATTTCATTAAATTCACCTAGATTTTAAGTTTCTTTTACATACAGACCTCCTAAGGGCACTGAACACTTGGAATTTTTATGGCTAGAGTTTTAAAGGTGTAATGTGTTTTCATTTGGATTTTAAAAGGATCATCTTAAAAGATAGTGGGATATTCAACTTTTGCATTTCCCTTTGGGTAAACTTGGAGAGAGGTTACATATTACAGATAATGTAAAGTGGATTATTAAGAAGTAACTAATATTCCAAAAGGTATTTTTAATTTGAAAGGTATTTTTTAAAAAAGAGAAGGCTATTTTCATGCATAACAAAAATAATACCTGTTTTATTGAAAATTGTCACCTACCCACACAGGACCATTGTTTTAATTAGTAAACTGGAGTAAAGTCTGGGATTACATCAGTATAATGCTATTTCTGATTTCCAAAAGTACATGAAAATGTTTGAATGGACTTTTTACTTGCTTAAATTAACACTGCCCTGTGTTTGTAACATAAAATTGGTTTTGAGTAGCAAAGGTGACAAAATGTTCAAAGTCTGATGCACAAATCCATATCAACATCCAAGCTCTGAGAACTGGATCCCTGTATATCTGAACCCTGGAAGGGTTACCCTGTTAGGATTCTCTGACCTCTCCATTCTGTTTACACAAACTCACAGTAACACAGAGAGAAGGAACCCAAGACGGTTCTCAGCCCTTTGCAAGATATGCCCTCTGTGGGTAGGAGCACCTTAATTTTGGAGGACTTAAGAAAACCCCACTATCATTATCTGATGAAAATAAGACACAGCTATCTATCTTCCTCATGTTAAAAAGTTTAGATACTGAAAAAAATCTAGTTAATCTGTAAGTGGACATCTTAAAAACTAATTTTCTCCCCTTTACATGTGAATTATAGTGACTAAAAAGGGAAAGTACTTAAATCTCTTGGGAGTAGAAGCCAAGGCGATGAGGTTAACGTAGAATTGTGTGTATAGTAATGCCTATGAGCTTGAGTTAGGTTGTTCTGCTGCCCTTCCTTAAGCACTAGAGACTCTTGAAATCACTTATACAGTAACAAATTAAGGCTGTCAAAAAACAGGTCCCCAAGTCTGAAAAGCACCTGTCTGTCCTGCCCTCGGGGGCAGATGTCCTTCACCCTGTGCACTAGTCAGTGTCCAGGCAGCCCCCAGGCACCTTTCACAGGCCTGAAAACCACATAAGCTGGAGCTGCCAAGCAGAGGGCAACGAGAGAAGGCACAGAACCCATGTTGTTTGGCAGTGGGTCATGTCCATGAACACATCAGAGACAGAGAAGAAACAAAACTACACCTCAACAAAACCTTCGAACACACTAGGCAACTAAAAACAAAAATTGCAATGTGTCACTTAAAAAAAAAAAGATTGGGGTATGTCACTTAAAAAAAGATTGGGATGTATCACTTAAAAATTAACAGCTATTATGTTTGAGAAATAAAGAAACTGCATGGTGTCACATGACTGGAGTTAGAAATGGATAGTTACTGCTCTCTCGTTTTTCTCGGCATTACTGGTTTTCAGAGGTATCTGCTCTCCCAAGAAAGTAAAACAGAAGTCACGGCTCAGGGTGCCTTAGGGATTCCCATGAAATTCACACTGAAAAAAAAATGAGGGCTGTTGATTTAGGGCTTAATCTAGATCGGAAGTGCATATTTTTCCACTCAAGGAAATCTTAAATTGTCTTATCTGGTTTAATTGAAAAAAACAAAAACAAAACCAAATCAGTACTGGGGATAACTGGATCTACTCTCCTGAATGGAGAGCCACAGGTTGATAAACTTGGGGAAGTACTTGTCTCAGTCTCAGTGGGGCTTGGCATCTGAACTCAGGCTGACCACAGTTGTTGTGTTGACTCTAACAATGCAGTACATTAAAGGTCACTTTGTCATAGGAATAGCAAGCACAAATACTTGGTGAACAGTTTGAAAGGTTCAAAAAATATCCTTAAGTTGGGTTTTAAGAAGCACAATGACTTCTGTGGTCTTTTTCCTCCCTGACTGTGTGGCTGCACTGAATAGCAGCTGCAGACGTGCTGGGAGGTGCCATCTCACATCTCTGTGAAGCAGTATACAAATACTATATTCTTCAATGGATCTTGACCCAGATTCATTGCAGCTACTTTCTCCTTGAGGTACAGGAACAAAAGAGTTTTACATCTGGCACTGGTTATTTTTTCAACAGGCACAGACTTCCTTCACAATGTATGTTCATTTGCAATTGGTGGGATGGCCAGTTTTTATTTCTCTTATTTAACAATAGCTCTCAAGTTGTATTTTATTCCCTTCAACCTGTCCCTGTAAGTTGTTTAAAGTACCACAAGCACACAGAAGAGTGTGAAGCCCAGTAGTGTTATCAGAGCAATGCTTCCAAGGTTTGCCCAGCTGTTTATGCATAGCCAGTGTCATTTCTGTCACCGGACTGTGACACTACTCCATCAGATACCTGGTTACCTACAAAATCTCTACACTTGAGCTGTAAACAGCAAAGATCTTAGCAGCTCCACTAGCTATGGATGAAATTATGAAAACTCATTTTGTTCATGATAATCAAATTCCCAAATGGATTCTTTGCATTGTAACCTCATGTGTGACACCTGTATAGGGCCTGTTCAGTTTTTTTTTTCTCTCCAATAGAACAACTTTTAAAGAAGGCATTGCAGCAAGTGACTGTCTTTGTAATAATGAGCCAATTGGCCACAGGGTATATATTTCATATTCAGACTATTCATGGATTCAGATGTCTCCGAATGCCTATATATGAAGGTAACTGTGACCTAAAGACATATCTAACTGGACAGTACATTACAGTGTGTACTGAACATTCACTATAAAGCGAGAATCATGAAGCCAAGTTGATGAAGCTTTGCAAGACAGTACTGAAAGTAGCCAGGATCATAGCATATATTTCTTATGTTGTGGACAAAAAGCTTACCTGAGAAGACATCTCAAATATGGCTGGGGTCATGGCTTGACTACTGCAACTAGAGCAGCCATGACTTTCCTATGTACAGCCACAGACAGTGTCTTCTGGATTTCCCTTTCCTGCACTGTTTACCCGTTCTGTATAGTTAAGTTTTTTCCAGATGTACAGTGCCCCTTTACATGTAATATTTAAGTGTCAAGCAGTTCTAAATTCAGCCACCTGGAAAAAACTGGGAAAAATAAAGAAAAAAGCCCTAGCAGATACACCAAACATTCTGATGGTACTCTCTATCCGAGAAACTGCCCATCTGTTTCTTCTATAACACATGCACAGAGCGGTGACACGAGGACAGACACAGGAAATACCTTTTAGTGTTTGGTCCAATCCATACGATAGACAAATTGTAAGTGACCATATATCCCCGCCTATCTCTCCTTCCACCCAAAATATACAAAACTCCATATTCGGATTAGGAGGTGAAAGGAATAAATAGAATCAGTTCTCTGTATATATATATACACATTCACACATGTATACATATGTATATACACACAATCTATATAGCTGTGTGTACATTCATGTACATACACGCAGCACATATACACACAAACACACACACAGCTGGACACTACCTGAATAACATTATCAGGAGGCTCTGAACACCTGGATGCACAGATGATCAGATGAACTGATTGTAGAACTGATTATAGATAGCATGAAAATAAGTCTGTGGCTACCAGTCTCTTGAGAGCTTAGTATTCTGGTCTCTCTTAGGAGGAGCGGGAGGGGGTCCTCTTCGCAATGTTGCATAGCCTGAAATATGACTACCTCCAAAGCCAGCCTTCTGCTGGTCAGACAGCAGTTCTGGTGGTGGTGGGGGTAGTGCCATGTCGTCCATTGTGGCTGTGGGTTCTGCTCTGGACATACGTGAGGAGGAGAGGGAGCCATGCCGCGTGATAGACTTGCGCTGCAATGTCCTGTTAAGATCAGCTAGGAATCCAGGTTGGACGCTAAGGCTGGATTTAGGAGAGGTGGGCACTTGTGGCACAACTGTGGTCATTGTTGGCTGTTCAGAGATGTCAGCCTGAGTGAGGCGGGTACTGTCATTGCGTTTGGGCCGGGTAGGTGGAGGGGCCTTCTTCACTGATGTTTTAGACCATAGCTGTGGCTGAGGATTAACAACTGCCACCTTTGGGGATGTGTTCCCCGAGAATACAGCTGGAATCTCGATAGGGGGCAGAGGAAGCTCTATTTCAGGTGGAGGGGGTGGAAAGTCAGAATCAGATGGTGGAGATGGAAATTCTACTACGGCATCCTTTCCACGCCCACTCAGAACAGAGGGTTTTGCCGGCACAATCCCTTGCTGGTGGATTCCAGGGAGGTTGACTCCAGAAAGGTGTAGTTTCCCAGGTTTGGGGGGTGCTGCAGGAGGTGGTGGGGTCTCCTTGCTGGGAGACCCTGATTCTGCTGGCGGTGCAAACTTGCTGACTAGACTGTCTACGGAGGGTCGTTTGGGCTCAAGGTGCTCTGCACAACTGCCGGACTTAATGCTGGAGTTGCGCTGCGGGGTTGGGGGTGGTTTCTTCCCCCCAGGGCTGGACATCTTACTTGTCTTTTTGCCTGGAGATCCACCTTTGTCAGGGGTAGGTGAAGCCGTGGGTGGCACTGGTGGTGGTGGTGGCGGCGGCGGCGGTGGGGCTGGGGCTGGGGCTGGGGCTGGGGCTGGAGGAGGTGGTGGAGGAAACACCAGGCTGCTTTCAGGAGGGGGAGGAGGGAAATCTGGAGACGGGACAGGGATTGAGCTGGGCTGCCATTTGGGTTTTGCTTTTACTGCAGGAGGGGACTGTGCGGTGACACTTGCTGGGAGGGGCTTTAGGGGCTGAGAGTCCACAGGAGGAGGAGTGGGAGGGGGTGGAAACTGACTGGCTATCTGCTTCACAACTGAGGGCACAGGGGACAGTGGAGAGAGGGGTGGCTTCACGCCAAAGCTCTGCTGTTTGGGTAATGTAGGTGGGGGATATGGGGTAGGCTGCACAGGGGGAGTGGGTGGGATGTGAGAAGCGGGGAACACTGGCTGCTTCTTTGCAGGGGGCACTGGAGGAGCAGGGGTTGGTGGTACAGCTTGTGCTACTACTGGTGACACAGTCTTTGTGCTGGCTGAGGGAGGAATGGTCACCAGAGGTTTAGGGGGTGCTTGAGGAGGGATAGTTGCAGGGATGGGAGGAGCTGGTGGGGGTGTAGGAGGGGCAGCCTGAGGAAGATGCTGAACCTGATGAATCTTGAGTGGAGGAGGTTGGGGGCTGAACTGTGGTAGGGATGGGGCACATGGCACTGGCTTTAACTGGGCCATGGCTGAGCCGGGGGTGGGGGGTGGGGGAGGAGGAGGGGGTGGTGGGATAACTCCATTGGGGGGCACCACAATTTGAACCTTGGACTGTGACGCCAAAGGAAGAGGCTGCATTGCTGGTGGTGTTGGAGACTTAAACAGGGTCCCTGAATGCTGAGCTGCATTTTGCAGCCTGGTGATTGTGCTGTACTTGACAAACATGGTAGCTGCTGAGCCTGAAGATGGTGCAGACTGGCTGGGGAGAGGAGGAGGAGGTGGTGGTGGTGGAGGTGGAGGAGGAGGAGGTGGTGGCGGAGGAGGAGGCAGAGGCGGTGAAGGTTGTGAGGCAGTGTAGGGGGTGATGATCTTAGTTTGAGGGGACAGAGGAGGCATGAGTGAAGTGTAGGACCGATTCATAGACTCCATTCTGGCCTAAAAGGAGCATAAAAAGGGAGTGGGAGGGAGAGAAACAACACAAAAGTTACAGAGGTAAGCTTTGGCTCCATGAAACTAAACAGCAAGGAATTCAGGACATGCATAAAGAGGATGTAGTAGTTGGTGATTATAAAGACAGACAATGCCAGGAAGGGTTAAAATCTGATTCCTGGGTAACAAGGACATAGAAAATTTGTTTCATCCTGAAATATTCTCTTAATAGCTACATTGCCTGACCATCTAGGAATGAGTTCCTGTTGCAAAGCCATCTGGGTGGTGACAGGGTGTGTGATTTCTGCTCTTGGCTATGGGACTTTCGCAAACCCTGCCCTATGCCCTCCTGTGCTCAAGAGTTCACCTTCTGTTCCTTACTGCATCCATATCAAGCAGATGCCATCCTAGGCGCAGGATGCTGGTGGAGGGCCTCCTGAGGAGTGAGGACAGCTTTTTGATTCTAGTAAGCTGGCATGTGAGAATATGAGATTGCTCAGCAGGCGTGCACAGTCATACAGCAATGAATGACACACACTCGTGTTCGTGTGAAACACTTGCATCCACATGCACAGAAGTCCAACAATGCAGATAAGGGGGCGCATTCTTTACATTTGTTTTACTGGAAAATACATAAAGAAATGCTTTGTAAACATTACAGCAAAAGATAAAACATCACACAGAAGTCAGAGGAGTAAGAGGGAACTGTAAAGCTAAAGGAAATGATCAGGAAGCAGGAGCCAGAGTTTGCAGTAAGTTGTCCATCACTCCATCTGGGTAGGACTCTGGGTAGCATTGCTGAAATGACTATACCTGGCCTAAACCAACCATGCATAGATTTATGGCTCAAGACCTTCTGAAATAGGAAGGGAAGGGCTTGTGACTTAATAATTTTGGGAACATCTTTTAGGCTCTTTGAACAACTGAATAAATGAGGTAACCCATCTGTTTTCAATTATGAGTGATACCGAATTAGCCTGGAGGATATTTAAATTAGTGAACTGCAGTTCGTTCATAGACCTGAATTCTAATGCCTATCAGTATGTTCACGTTTCTCTAAAAATTATACATAAAATAAAAGCATTAGTTTGTAAGATTTGGTTATAGGAGTCACCCAGGTTAATGTGTTTTCAGAGAACAGCCCCTGACCTTAACTCCACCCTGTCCTGGCTGCTTCAGGGATGCAGACCTTAGCTGTGTTGGCCTTCTCATGTGGCACCTGAGACTGAGGTAACAGAAGAAACACACAGAGGGATCAAGACTCAGACAAACTGACAATATGCATAGCAGGGTTCAATCTCTTTCTGAAACTATGATGACAGACTTGGCTTCCCTTTTTGGGGGGGGGTGGTGGTTGAGGGGGTTCGAGACAGGGTTTCTCTGTGTAGCCCTGGCTGTCCTGGAACTCACTCTGTAGACCCAGGCTGGCCTCGAACTCAGAAATCCGCCTGCTTCTGCCTCCCAAGTGCTGGGACTAAAGGCGTGCGCCACCACCGCCCCAGACTTGGTTTCCTATGATTAGAGTGTTTGGGTCTTCATTTTTGTTGAATTTGTAAAATGTGGTAAGTAGGTAGCTTTATAATTTAAAATGCACATAGGTCTATCTCACTGTTAATAAGTGTCAGATAAAGTTGATTTTTTTGTTTTTGACAGTGGTGGGAAATCTAACCAGGAATATTGTGCATGTTAGACAAGTGTTCTACCACTGGGCTACACCCCCAGCCAAAGCAAAGATTTTTTTTTTCAAACATTTACACGCCTAGAGTATTAGTTCCGTCTAAATTGGTTCATAAAGAACTGAGATGGGTGACACGGACTGAAGGTCAGCCAGGAAACTTAAGTATGATGGGCTATGTTAAAACATAAAAAGGCTGGAACACAGGTCTGTCTGTGGCAGTATTTGTCTAGCATTTGCAAAGTCCTAGAGTCAATCCCCAGTACTTGTGGGAAGATTTTAAGGTGGAAGAAAGAATTATTTAAATGTTTTTGATAAAGGAGTTTACTGATGTTTAAAATTTTTACGTCATTAAAAGAAATTACTTTTGTTTGTTTGTTTGCTGAGTCAGGGTTTCTCTGTGTAGCTCTGGCTGTCCTGGTACTCAATCTGTAGACCAGACCGGGCTTGAACTCATACATATCCTCCTGCCTCTATCCCAGGAGTTCTGGGACTAATTGTAATGGTCCACCATTATACCGGCTTAAAAGCAATGACTGACTATTTATTTCCACACATGCCAATTAATCAACCACATATGCAAATTTTGTAATTAATTTGTTTTAAGGAAAAATTTGTGAATGTGCTTGTATTTATGACTCAGATCAAAAGAACAAAAAAGTCAAAATGATGACTGTAGAAAGCAAAATAGTCTACCAAGGGGCACCACTGGTTCCTCAAGGACAGAGCACAGCCTTCCTCACTGTTGTGGGGACTACACCCAGGGCAAAGCCTTCCCTAGGACTACCGTGCCTTTCAACTGAAAGCCTGTAGGGTAGCTCTCAAGTCTTAGCAGAGAAGTTTCTCTGTGCAGGAAACAGTGGTTAATGCATAAACTCACAACAGGACAACTGGTGCAGACAGTAAGGGACTGTGGAGTGCTCAGCTACCATGGGACATCTATATATCATTCCCCTGTCCTCAAGGCTCAGGGACCATGTAGAAGAGAGAGAAGAAAATGTTTTCATTGTAGAGGACCCAAGTGAAACTGTTTCTTCAGGGCATGATAAGTCCATTGTATTAATGAGCTCAGCTGTGGTTGCCTGCCCAAGAGCAAGCAAGTTAGCATCTAGAGTGGAGGGGCTTCATGAGCACCCACTCCTAACTGAGGAGTAATTGACGGTTGATAGCTTCAGGAATATGGGAGTCAGTTTTCTTTAATGGTGTGGCTCCTGGCAGGTGGCCCATGTTCCAGTAGACAGCCACCTATATATAGCAATATCACAAAATGGACTGACTAAATGGATTATTTAAAGAAAAAAAATAAAGCACATGAACTTGGGAGGAATGGAGGGAATATGATCAAATTACACCGCACTGTCTGAAATTCTCATAATATATAAAAAAGGAAAAAGATCTCTTAACATTATAGTCCATAATGATAATCATTCTAAAGTGTTACTGAATATCATGTAAGATTCAGAAGTCCAAAATTTGAAGGTTTGAGAAAATTTACCGATACCGAGACTCATCCTCCAGACTGAATCTGAATTAATTAAAAATGAAGAATTGTAAGCAACTTCTCTGGAACTTTAGGGCAGTGGCACTACATGGTATTGCTGCAGCAAACTGGTTACAGTTGAAAGGGGAGACAGTTAAAAGAGTGTATAACTGACAGTAAAAAAAAATTGAAGATCTTAAGTGATTCACTGTCACTACAGACAATGCTAAAATTGTTTCCCCTAAGAAAGACCAGTGAAATGGTGCCAAATCAGACTCTAATAAAGGTTAAATAGTGGACAGCACAGATTTGTATGTGAAGTAAAATTTGTGTATTACCTTGCTGGACTCTTCCAACTGAGTGCCTCGCTTCCAGGCTTCAGAGAAGATGGAGCTCACCGTACTCTGGGAGCGGATGTGTCCAGTAGGCAGGGTGTCAGAAACTCCACTGTCAGACTGATTAGAGTGATTCGACTGAGACTCTGTTGAGAATATTTAAAGAATTGAATCAAAGTCAGTGAAGATATTCTAGTAGAAAAACCTTAGGTTAGTTAGAAATTGACTAGTTTTTTTAATATCTCACAGTGAGAGACTGGCACAAGTCATTAGCACCCTGAAAGCCTGTCTTGGATAAAAATCTTCTGAACAAGTTAAAAACAGCACAAAGAAGTGCAGGCAGAGGGTCATCTCACTGTCTGTCAGGTTTCTCCACTGTGAAGGTTCTGCTTTCTCAACCTTACTCCTTTTCTAAGTAAATCACTAGGTATTGCCCTTTAAGAGGGGCAAAGTGACTGCAGAAATCTTTTAGAATTATTTTGTGGGGCTGGAGAGAGATCTCAGTCTCAGGAGTGTGTACTGCTCTTGTAGAGGACTTGGATTCTGCCCTAGTATAGAGTTGTAAGCTGCCTGATGTGTGTGCAGGGGCCCAATGCCCACTTCTGGCCTCCATGCACACCTACATGGTACACACAACTCATGAAAAACACACATATACTAATAATAAATCCTTTAGAGGCTATCAATTTGAGAGTTAGGGGAGGCATGGATGGAGCTGGGGGAAAGGACAAAAGGTAAGTCATTATATTTCAATTAAAAATGTATTTTAAATCTTTTTGTATGGAAGGTTTGTTTGTTTCTTTTTTTTTTTTTTTTTGGTTTTTCGAGACAGAGTTTCTCTGTATAGACCTGGCTGTCCTGGAACTCACTCTGTAGACCAGGCTGGCGCCACCACTGCCCAGTGGTTTGTTTCTTATTTGTTTGTGTTAGCATGGATTCATAGTGATGTATCTTATAATTTGGTTATAATTTTATACTACATAGTATGTATTTTTCTTTTTTCTTTGTTCCTCTCTCTCTCTTTTCAAAACGGTTTCTCTGTGTAGCCCTGGCTGCCTTGGAATTCCCTCCGTATATAGCTCAAGCTGTCCTCAAATCTGGAGAGCCACCTCTGCCTTCTCATGGCAGTGATTAAAGGTGTATACCACCACTCCCTGGCCATTGTATAGTTCTTTTCTTCAACATTATTCCAGCTTTGGACACTAAAGCTCTTTCACATTGTATCTGTGTCCCTCTGATAAACCTTTATCCTATTTTTGAGTAATTTTGCTTAAGGCCCATCTTGTATATCTGCCATAGCCTTAGAGTCAGCCATTTGCCTAAGAGCAGTGGTTCCTTCTTTTCGAGACTGGGTGGTGGGCAATCTCATTATTATTGGGTTCTCACTTTCTTAGGATCCTTCAATGGACAGAACTAGAGAATATGTGTTTGCATGGGTTATGTACATTACATTCATACAGTTCTGTGTGTGTATGTATATATATGTTACACACACACACATATATATATATATAACAATTTCTAAATGTTATTTATTATTTAAAGATATCAAATCATATAATTTTTAAGTCATTCAGGCAATGATATAAATTATCATTGGAAAGGTTTTGAAAGAAGCACTTAACTGAAGATGAATACAGCATACTTATTTAAAGACGTGAAAATCTAGAAGCCCCTTGGGGTGTCATTGATTCCCTGTGAATACTAGAAAGTGTGACAGCCTAAATGCTTCCTGAAGTGTAATTCTGAACTAGCTGAGAGTGTTTCCATTGTACTGCAATGTCAGGAAAGCTGTGTGGGTAGGGAGAGGGCAGTGTCCTGATGGATTGTGAGTACATCTCCAAGCAGCCTATATATCATGTCTTAGCAGTGTGTGTTTTAAAATAAACTTCATAAAAAGAAAACCCAACACTGCGTTAGAAATGCAAATACTGGTCCATAACACTGCACCTAAGAAGCAAGTACCCACTGATTATAATTTGGAAATTAGGTATGGCTGTAGGGTGGCTATCACAGTTATAGTAAAATTGTGCTGTGATATGTTGTCCTACCCGGGATACTGGAAGAACTGGATCCGGATTTAATGCTGGAGCTGGATAAGGAAGTCCAATCATAAGCTGACTCTGTCCTCTTCAAGGCTTCTTGGTAGTTTGTGTAGAGCTGCTTCCCATACTAAGCAAAAGGGAATGAATGGTGATATTTAGCCCTAAGCTGTATGTAGAAGGTCATGGGGAAGGGAGGGAAATATTTCTGTGTACTAGTTCAGTTTGTATTAACCCTGTTATACTCTACATAGTCCTAGAGTTCTAGAAAGTTATGTTTATACTCATTTTCCTTAGTTCTACGAAAAGCAGGAAGCTAACTACCAATTTTCATAATGTTAATAGAAATAAAAGTTTTATCACTCCCAATTCAAGAGATCTAGTGCTAGATTCTTAGCACTATTTAGGGACATGCCCCAAATATACTTGAAAAATAACCATAGCTTAATTTACGATTTTTATTTGGGTGTTGGAGATCTGCAGACAACAACAACAACAGAAAAGCCTATTTTGCTTAGGCTAAACTTGGTTACATAACAATCATATAATGCACTCTCCAAAATAGAAATAAATCACTTTGATGCTATACAAGCAAGTTATTGCCAGCAGTATCATTCCATAGATGTTAAACACTAACATTCTCAACCACCAAGGAATAAAGGCATTTAGAACAGGAACCTAGGCCGGGGGAATCTAGACCAGCAGAGTAGTGAGTATGAAACAGTCAGGCCCACCATCAGGAACCCACAGCATCCAATCAACTACTTCATTATTGCAACATCAAATGGAAAGGCAATGTACCTTGGCAATGCGGATTCCATTGACCCACTGATGCAGGGTCCTTGCATCATCACAACAAAGGTACTTGATGTACTGAGACTTCTTCTGGATCTGGGGGTGCTATAAAATTAAAGGCAGAATCCAACTAATAAGTCTTGTAGAGAACTGACTCTTAGACATATCCTGGTAACTTAGTCTTAGAGAATGTCAACAGCACATACTTCCTATACAACCAAAGTGAAATAAAACAGCTCATACTTAACTTTTTTTTAAACAAAATACACATCATGTTAAATTTTAGGTTAAGACATCCATGTAATAAACCTTTCTACCTGGGAAGTTCTCAAATATTCCTTTTACATATCAAAGAAATACTAGAGTAAGCCAATAGAATTCTTAGCCTTTGAGGCAGAAAAATGGAAAAAAAGATCGTTCAGGAAATCATGGTTTAGAAGCTCCAAAGCAGCTCCCCCCTGTGCATAAACAGCTGTACTAGGTATGTCTGGGACACACAGCACAGCACCCAGGGCAGAAGCCCACGGCCACATGGCCACACCGGACTAGTGCAGCAGTACGTCACAGGCTTTGTTCTCTACAAACTGCAGCACTTGACCCTTCGGTGGGACAAGAGGACAGTATGGAAGTTTGTTCTATTCTTGCAATATTTATGTTGTTAGAAATTAAAACAAGGGCTGGAGAGATGGCTCAGTGGTTAAGAGCACTGCTCTTCTAGAGGCCCTGAATTCAATTTCCAGCAACCACAATGTGGCTCACAACCATCTGTAATAGGATCTGATGCCCTCTCCTGGTGTGTCTGAAGACAGCTACAGTGAACTTATATACATACAATAATTGTAAAAGAGAGAGAGAGAGAGAGAGAGAGAGAGAGAGAGAGAGAGAGAGATATTAAAATAAGAGTAAAAAAATTAAGGTAAGAGAACACAACTCTCCCCAAATACTTCTCAATAGTCAAGATAGCAACAATATTACGGCACCTGTGAGAAACCCTACTGTACTATACTGAGAGAATGAGAATGTGAAAGGGATGTGATATCTCAGTATTACAAAACTAATGTTGATCTCAGTGTCTTTGGGTTTCCCAAGGGCCCTTGGACTTTATTTTGCAAACCACTGGGTGAAGTTACCCCGTATGAGCATCCTAAGAATCATCTGCTACTGCAGGGCATGGTGACACACACCTGCAATTCCAGTAATCTGAAAGCTGAGGCAGGAGAAGACCAAGTTTGAAGCTAGGTTGAGCTACATAGCAAGGCTGCCTCAAAAACAAAACAAAACCCAGAAAAACAAAACAAGCTGCTTCTGTGTCTAACCTTGAGGATGCATTGGTGTTGTCTAAGAACGTTTATTGAGTAAAGGATTGTTACTATAATATACCCATCTTACCAATGAAATCAAAGTCCCCCACCAAATCCTAAGCAAATGGTACTCCCTCCCCACCTAACAAGCAGGCCTAAATGAGGATGAGCTGGAGCCAGAGTGTGACAAGTCTCAGCAGTTCTTCCTCATCTTTGTAGTAGGCTTTGTAGGCTACTGTCTTTATATATGTTAATTTATATATATAATATAATTTATGTCCAGTAGGGACTGGACAGATGACTCAGTGGTTAGGAGCACTGACTGCTCTTCAGAGGTCCTGAGTTCAAATCCCAGCAACCACATGGTGGCTTACAACCATCTGTAATGGGATCTGATGCCCTCCTCTGGTGTGTCTGAAGACAGCTACAGTGTACTCAAATAAATAAAATTTTTTTAAAAAGTTAAAAAAATGTTAATTTAAATCACTAAAGATACTAAAATATGCCCACTCTTCTGTATTGAATGGCTACAATTGGTGTGACGAACTTAAACCTGGCTGAGAGAGAAGAAAACTTTCTAATATCAGACTATTGTGGCTATGATTCGGGGGAGTGAGGAGGGTAGAGACATCATTATTTCGGGACCAGATGAAACTGGGTGAATTTTGAACTTGGGAACAGTGCCCTCTGATGGGTCTACTAATAAAGTTCAGGACAACAGCAAAAAATATGTGTCTCACGGGAAAGTTTTTTTCAAGACAAGGAGGGTCTGGCTTTACACTCCTGATCCTGTCTCTTCTTCCTGAGTGCTAGGATTTTTGGTGTAAGCTTCCAGACCAAACTTTCCCCTTTACTTTGTTCTCCCTGGTGCTAAGGATGGAGCCAAAAGGCTTACCTGCTGAGTTACCCCTAGTAGTCCTATCCTTTTCCAAGGACACAGAATCACCCAGTGAGTAGTCAAGCGTCAAGTAACCTCTATTTAATGTCACTTAGGGTTTACCTTCAAGGCTAGGCAGCAGTCTGTGGGTGCTTTGTACTTGCTCCGATAGTCCTGCCCATAGTAGACATTTACGTGATCCAGCTGGAGGAAGCACACTAGATCCCGAGATACCTAAGGAAAAACATTCCAAAGATTAACATAATAGGGCAAATAAGCAAGTACCATACCAGGTAAGGGTTTTTAGTTGAGAGTCAAATCTTTATTAGGTAGAAATTAAGATTAGATTTTTCTACAGTCTACAATGTAACCAAAAAAGCAGTCCATTTTGCTTGTTATGTATTACTAATAAATACTGATTTGTTTAAAAGTGTTGGTACTTTATAAAGATACTCTATACAGTGTACATATCACGTTTAATAAATAGGTAATAGGTAACAGGAAAATAGCAGCACTCTTAGGAAAGAACAAGTAGCTGAATGGGTATAAAGCAACCTCAAGGGGGCTGGAGAGATGGCGCAGCAGTTAAGAGCACTGGTTGCTCTTCCAAAGGTCCTAAGTTCAAATCCCAGCAACCACATGGTGGCTCACAACCATCTGTAATGAGATCTGATTATGAGTCAGAAGACAGCTACAGTGTACTTACGTATAATAAATAAATCTTTGAAAAAAAAAACCTTAAAAAAAAAAAAAAGCAACATCAAGTACAGTGATTCTCCACTGGGAGTTACCTCAGCATTCAGAAGCAACAATTTACGCTCATAGTTTATAGGTCTAGGATGATACTATGAATCTTAGAATAGCTCTGAACATAAAACAAGCACAAACAACAGCTTGTACTTCAGTAAGAGCACACTGCACATGATTGAAATAGACGGGATCCTAGAAAGCCATTCGTCCTAACTGAAATACATGACTCTGGCAACACCTTTCCCTGTCCCAAATAACAAAACTATGTTTAGCTGGATGTAGTCATGCATATCTGTAACTCGAGCAATCGGGACTTGGAAGAGGGGGGTCAAGAGGATCAAGAGTTCAAGGTCATCCTAAGAAAGCTACAGAGTTTGAGGCCTCACTACATAAACCACATGAATAAGACCCTCTTTTAACAACAACAATCTACATGGGGGATATGAATGGTAGAGAATTGAGATGAACCCAACTAGTGATCAGAAAAATGAACAGTTTTTAGCTTCCTTTTCTTACACGGGTAAAATAGTATTTTTGCTACAAAGTAAAAGCAGCTAGCACAATGTGGGAAGTGCGGAAGGACAGAGAAGGGACATACCTTTGCCTTTCCTTTAGGGACATAGTAGATACCAGATGCTCGCAAGAGAAAATAACGCTTTTTCCAGGACTTCTTGCCATCATCTTTCAACCAAAGGACTCCTTCAATTTCTGGGACAGTTACAGAACTTCCACAAAAACATTCCTTAAAAGATCATTTGGAAAGATTTATGATTCTTATATCTTCAGAAAATGAATTATCTATTCCTGTGAGATGCATAACACTAAGCAAAGCAAAATGGTTTGTATTAAAACCACATTAGCTTTCTGATAGAACTGTTTATTCTAAACACAGTGTAAGTTTACTTTAGAATTACTGTGGCAATCCTAAAGTGTTTAATAAGACCAATGTGAGTCCCGGGGCTGGGGAAGTGGCTGGGGAAGTGGCTGGGGAAGTGGCTCCGTGGGTAGGAGTGTCTGCTGTGGAAGCATGAGGTCCTCACAGGTTGACTCCCTCCACCCACATAAGCAGCTGGGTGTGGCTTGCCGTGCAGAGGGTATCAGGTAGATGAGAGAAGAGGACCCAGGCAGTCTCCTCTAGCTGTGTCTGCAGATATGGATATACAACCCTGCGCACTCATGTTTAAACACAACACACAGCACAGCACACAAAATGTCTGTCACGACTACAATAGAGTATTTTCCTATGAACTCAGCTGAGCTGTGTACACTACTGCTGAGTCCCATTTCTTCTTTTGTCTGTGTTTGTGGTATGTGTGCTGTGCGTGCCCAGTGTGTGGAAGCTAACAGCTGAGGCCAGGGGTCTTCCTCAGCCGCCTTCCACCTTATTTTTGAGACATGATCTCTCACTAGAGCTCAGTGGCTAGGGTGGCTGGTTAGTGAGCTCTAGGGAAGTGCCTGGCTTTTATGTAGGTGGCAGGGCTATGAACTCAGTTCCGCATGCTTGCTCAGCACATACTACTGACAGACCTGTCTCCTGCTCTCTGCAGAAGCTGATATGGCCAGCACAGTCACAATTTTCCTCTTCCTATCTTGTAGTCCCTAGAAGGCATTACTCTTTTTAACTCACTGGACCACTGGTTGGCCAGTTTAGTTGGTAAGAGGTTTGGTAGGAGTTCAATGGGTACACACAAAGCACTGACAGCTGACTTTAGGAGAGAATCATACCTCTAACAGCACTTCTTTGTTTCTGTCTGCCATCTCAGCTGTTTCCTTTTTCCCTAGAAGATAATTCTAAGAAGACAATGAAATAAAAATTAAAGGATAAACTCATTCTGCTATTCGCTTACAGTAAACACATAGATCATTTGCCTCAGACAAGTAACCACTATGAGTTTAGTTTTGCCAGTCTGCAGTGAGGAGAGTACTCCCCCGAAAAGCTCCCTGCATAAGAGTATCATCATTAAAATGTTCCAGATCCACTTCCATCTTGCTCAAAACACTTGCTATGAAATATTCCATAGAATGCCTTCCTTCACATCCTGAGGTGACAATATATGCAACAGCAAGTATTTTGAAATATTTAATTAGTTACATAAAAATACCCCAAAGCATTATAAATTAAGTAGAATAAAGAACAATTTCCTGAGATATGCTAAGCCAGCACAGTTCTATGCTGGACTGAGCAGGGTGTTCCAGGCAATGATTCATATTTTGGCTTTGATAGAACAGTCTCATTTGCTTAGCTTAATTAAAATCTGAAGTGTAATCATTTGTATATCTATTCTTTTAGTCTTCTACAAAAAGGTCTCCTGACACTCCTAAGCGTATACTCTTCATTAAAGAACCGCTATTAAGTCTGAGGAGTAGACTGCCTGTCTAGTGCTACTGTGATTCTTCTTATCACTGCTTTTTGTTGCAGCGTTTTTGCTGTTCCTGACCTAGTGGGGAGGAAGTGGACAAACAGGAGTGGGGCTGGGGGGTGGCAAGCAGGAAAGGTGGAAGAGTAGACAACAAATCAGAATAGAGTATGTCTGGAAACACTAAAATGAAACACACTCGTTTCTATGCTGATTTTTAAAAGGCACAGGTGTGGTGAAGTACCAACCTAAACCCTGTGTTGGCACAATAAAAGATGACAAGTAAGCAAACGTATTATGTAAGTCAGCAAAGAAATTTAAATAGAGAATCGGCTATAGAAAACTTCTGGGCTGCTCTGGTGAGATGAGAACCTCAGATGTTGATGAACTGCTGGGTTCAAGAAGCTCTGGATTTATACAGAAGAAACCTAGCAACCCCCTGGAACTATTTTTATTTCTATCAAAGTTTATCCCCATGTCAGGCTAGGAACCTTTCTGAGGCCCAACCCCTGGTCCCCAAACCCACAGGGGTTTACGGCTACAAAAGCTGATCATGTGGTTGTCAGACTTTTAACTCTACTGACTCAGCACTCATAAGTTACACAATCTTACCTGAGGGTTTTTAAAAAGTGCATATTTTTCTATACGCTCCATAAATATAAGTTTATTTTGGCTGTCTCTTGTCCAATTAAGAAGATTTTCAACCAAGTTTTCATGGTCTTCAAAGATTCTTTCTGTCCCAAAATCAAATACCAGCCTTTTGTTAGTATTTATCCAAATTACATGAAAGGCAAGATAAAACACATTAGAACTACAGAATCTTTGTGAGTGTAGAAGTGAGAGGTTGATGACTGATATTGTCTTCATTTGCTTTCCACATTACATTTTAAAACAGCCTCTCACTGAACAAGAAGATCACCAGTTCAGTACACTGACTGGCCAGCAAGCTCCACCGTCCTCCTTTGTCTGTCGCCCCAGTGCTAGAATAATAGATGCATGTTTCTGTGACTGTGTTTTTTCTTTAAACATGGGTTCAGGATGGTGGTGGGTGCTGGTGGTGGTGGTGTGTGTCAGACTAAAATACACATAAACACACACACACACACACACACACACACACGCACACACACACATGAAATAATACTGAACATATGTTAAAAGTATTCTTTGACATTTTATTGATGTGTTTTGTCTTTCCTTAAAGACTTCTGTACAAACACTAGGAAGAAACAATACTGAGCTGGAGAGATGGCTTAGCACCAAGAACTCTTGCTGTTCTTATATAGGATCCAGGTTCTGTTCTCAGCACCGTCATCAGGCAAATCACAACCACCTGTAACTCCAGTGCCCGAGGAGCTGACACTTCTGGCTTCTCCATGTACACATGTATGTTCATGACACATATACAATTAGGCAGATACATAAAATAAATGAAAACGTAAACATCTTTAATAATAGTTTTTAGTAAATTTATTTATGCCACTCTTATTCCAAAGAAAAAACATCTGTTGTCATTAAAAACTTTGCTTTAATCATTTAAAAAATATGAAGTGAACTTGAATTCATCTTTTATTCAAAGAACTCTCCAGCTATACTAGAAAAACATCGAAAAGCCAGACTTTAAAAAGATAAAGTTCCTGATAATTTTATAGAAAAAAAAAAACCCATAGATGTCTCAAAATGCTTTCTATCACTATGCAGGTCCAGGATTACACAGATGCTAATGAGCAATTAAAGCAGTGGCATTACTAACCCATTTGTAACTCGGAAATGGTCTCCACCAGCGACCAGTCTAAACTGTAGCCACAGTGAGATTTGTCCATCAGGTTGTCCAGCACTTGTCTCACTGTCTGTCTCTCATCCACCATCATTGTCTTAGAACTGTCATCAGACATGTGGACCCTGATCACCAGCTGTAACAGGGAAAATGCAATTAAATGCTAACCTAAAAAAATGATATTCTAGAAAAGTATTTTTCAAATATTAAATAGCATTCTGACTTATGTCTTTGAATATAAATTAAGAAATATTATGACTACTCTGACACTGTTATTACAGGTAAAATCTGAATATCAAGAAACCTACCTAAATAAGTTTTAAGCCCTTTAAAATATGATTATTGTGCTAAGATGATTCTGTCTTACTGATTTTTGTTTGCTTTGAAAACAGCAAGAAATCGTTATACTATCAGAATGGTAATACAGATCAGATATGCTGTGAGCAGCCAGCCTTGTGAGTTAAGCCTTCCAGGACCTGCCTACAAGCAAAGGCTTCGTAAAGAGTCTCACATACAAAACCTACATTGAAAAGACATTAGGAAGAATTCAGTTTTACCTTTCCATAAATTAGAGAAACATTATATCTAAATGAGAAAACTCTTCATAATGCAAAACAGGACCCCAAAAACCAAGAGAAAGTCACCTTTTTCACTTGAGCCTCTTTAATTTTCTCCAGAGCAACTCGGATCTTCTCGGCTTTCAGTTTTGCTGCCTGTTCTTCCTGCAAAGGCAAAGCATTTCAGATAAACTGCTGCTCAGAGGGCAAGGACACCAGTGAGGACGGCATCCTTGTGGGGCTACTAAACCGAATTTCATTAAAAACATATGCTGCACATGCATATAAAGCACAATTTTAAAATGGCCCTGTTCAAAAAATGAAACAGTCTTGCTATAAGGAGAGAGCAGAGGTTCAGCAATAGGATTAGCTTCCATATTTCAGAGAAAAAGAAAGACACCTGCGATGTGATAAATTAACTTCGATTCTGTCAACATAAAGCAAACTTCCAAGTTCTGGGTTTGGGAAACTACACAGATGTGCTGCTCCTGCTTCCTATTTGCTACACTCACACAGCGTTCAATTCAGACTCCCTCCAGAGTTTATGCAAGATTTCTGCACAGTTTTGTTTCATTACATTGAAAATTTAAGATCTTTGGAAAAATATATACAGCAAAACCAATCTACTTAGTTGTAATTATATAAAGCCCTTAGCAAAAAGTATATGTACAAATACTAATTCTTACCAATATGCTAATATAAACAAGAGGCTGCCTTATATTTTAAGTTTTACTGATTTGGAAAATCATGCAACACAATCATGTTAGTAAATTCAAATGTATTAATCCATAAATAAGTCCTTTTTAAAATGCTAAATGTAACTCTACAAACAACACGATTATAATTCTGCTTCAGAAAACCTAACATTATAAACTATAGTAAAAATTATAAAGAACTAAAGATAAAGCATTGTCCATTTTCTATAAGCATACAGTATTCAATACTAGTACTTACTGGTAAGTTCCAGCAACAGGCCATAATAAACACTGTAATGTGTAGTTTCCAATTAAAAACTCATGTAAGTAAACTTCTGTTTATAAAGAATTATTTTCTGTTTGAGTACAAAACATTAAAATATCTATATAATTGCCACCTTCTACAATCTTTTAATACACCTTCCTTTAAAAAACAAAACAAATGAAAACCTAATTATATCAGCCATATTTTATCCTCTCTGGATTGTGCTTGAAATGCCACAGTCCATGTGTTAGTTTTCATAAAAAGCTAGCACTTCCAGGGCAGGGGGAAAAAGGCTAAGTTCATTTACTGATTTATTTCCCTACTCACCAAAATTCTGATGGCTTTCTTCTTTTTCCATTTCCTACTATGCTGTCTCTCCTTGCAAGCTTAAATTACTGTCCCATGGACTAGAGAAACAGGGGTAAGGGGAAGGCAGGGGCTTACGTGCCAGAAACTGGATCCCTTTCAATGAATGGAGCCACTGAATTAACAGACGGACCAAGGCCTGGAAACACTATCTGTACACCCATAGTCAAAGAACAAAGAACTGTATTTTAATAATGAAGAGGATTAATACTTAGTTCTTGTGCTATTATAGATATATTTCTCTGACTAGAAGATTATATAACCCAGTCCTTTCCTTTAAACAAATAAATAGCACATAAAATATGTAGATTACACTTTACTGTAAGATTTTTTTTCTTTTGAAAAAAGGTTTTAAGAAACAAACCAGTATTATTAAAACTGCTTCTAGAGTGGAGTCTTCAAGAACTGGGAACTGTTTCTAAATTGGAATCTTCTAGAACTGAGAAACAAGATCATTAATCAAATGATAACATGCAATTTTGGTGAATATAGTAAGGCTCTCTTGAGATACTTTAAATAGTCTAGGAACTGACTTCATTAAATCTAGATCCCTAGAAAGCAGTCACCATGGCCACAGACTTATATTGGAAGGAATAACTGCTACAGAGAAAGAAAAATTACCAATCTAGTCTCTTACACATTTTACTTTTATCTCTGAAAAGTAAATTTAAAGTCTACTGGAGAAAACGCATTGGAATCAATGCTTTATATATTTGAAATATAAACATGAACTTCTAAAAGTAAAATATTTAAAAATACATTTGCCATTATTTTATGTGTACATATATTTGGCCTGCATATATGTACATGCACATTTGTGTGGTGCCTGCAGAGTTCAGAAGAGGATACTTGGTTCCTTGGAACTGGAATTACAAATGATTGTAAGCCACTATGTGGCTGCTGGGAATAGAACCTGGGTCCTCTGAAACTGCAGTAACTCTTAACCACTGAGATATCTCTTCAGGAAAACATGAAAAGATGATCAATAGTCCTCATCACCCAGAAAGTGCAAGTTAAATGAACAAGATCCTATATGTTTACTATGCCCCAAATCCAACACACCAGCACTTGTAGAACTGTTGCTCACTGCCAGTGAGAATGCAAAATAGTTCAGCCACTTTGGCTTATTCTCACAAAATTATATGTACCACTGCCACATGGTCCAGTAGTCAAGCTTCTAGGTACTCATTCAAATCAGCGGCAAACTTCTGTCTACAAAAACCTGTGCATGGATGCTTATAGATGCCTTACTCAGAATCACCCAAACTTGGATGCAATGAAGATTTCCTCTAGTGAGTGAATAGATAAATTACGGTGCATCCTGGCAATTAAATATTAGTCAGCACTAAAAGGAAATGAGCTATCAAGCAACAAATGGGCACAGTGGGCCCATGTATTAATAAATAAAAGAATTTTTAAGTCTGTAAAAGTTACATACTATCTAATTAATTGTAACTGTATTATGCTCTGGAAGGGCAGTAAAAGGATCAGTGAGTGTCAAGGGTCAAGAAAGGCATTATCAGGCAGACTGCAGAGGCCTTTCAGGGAAGTGAAACTACTGCTTGTCATAGTACAGTGGATGATAAACAAAACTGCCCTGCCCTAAGAATATATAAAAAAAATTAAACAAATACTGTACTTTGATTAGGAACAAATACAATAATGGTGCTTTTATACTGCCATTTTACTTTAGGATACTACTGTTTGTCAAATTCCATGACAGGTTTAGCTTAATTAAGCTCATGATCAGCTCCTGCTCCACACACTGAAATACTGAACAATAAGAGAACTGGGTAACCAATTAACATACATTTAATCAATTACATTTCATATACATCAAGAAGGAGTCATTTCTTTAAAAATACCAAACAGGTAAAGCTTTCCTAATAAATTCAAGTCCAGCCTTTCTTTTATCTATAAAAACTGGTCAATATAATTTCATTTTTAAAATTTTCAGGGCTTTGCATATAATAAGCAAATAACTACCACTGGGCTACATCTCTGGTCCTTATAAACTGGTCTATAAAGTTAATAGCAAATTTCAGAGCTAGCTGTTTAAATCCAGGATAGGTAAATTTTAGTTTACTCTTCTCTAGTTTAATACAAGATGATCTTTCTAGAAACCTTTTGAAGAAATAAATCTGGCTACAGTGAGATCTGAATCTCATTACTGGAAACCAAACTGTAAATAAAAATAATCAGACTGCATGCCCCATAGTTCCTGTGACCCCCATGCCCCTCTTCTGTGAGTTCTATTTGCAGTTTCTAGTTAAACCATACCTTACTTTTTTTTTTTTAAACGACAGTAATATTAGGAAAAAGGAAACTATCTTACACTCTTTGTATTGTACAGTAAGGAGACAGATCACTAAATCTGTGTGGATGTATGTGGACGATATATGGAAGGGTTCCAGTAGCTAATTCATCAAGGCTGTGCTAACCCACACTCACGAATGCAAAGGACAAAGCTCCCTTCATCTTGTTTTCTGCTGACAGCTCAGCCCTTCAGTCTTCTGCTCATTCTTTGTACACTAGCCCTTTCTTCATGTTGTCTTACAATTATCCCAAACATAATGAGAGACACCTCACTTACATAAAAACAACTTTCTCTTCTCCTCCTTCTCTTAAAAAAAAAAAAAAAAGAAGAGGCAACCCATTTTCTACTGGAAAAACTCCTGTGGCTATCAATAACCATCAAATGCCAACCCTCCTCAAATTTGCACATAGGACAAAAACTGGGTAGAGATCTTATGATTAAATGAAAACCAATGCTGGGTGACAGCATTCTCTGGGGTATAAACATCAGAATGTCAGTACTCAGACAGCTCCAGAGGCTGAGGGACAGGTAGAGAATGGCTGCAACCGAGAAACTGAGATTCTAGGCTCAGAACAAACAATGAAGCTAAGGTGCTAAAGGGTGGCTTGCAGTTTCTCTGGAATCATTTCATAGACTGACTGCAAAAAGTCATAATTTAATTTTTATTGGAGGCTCTACTCTATAATGTGGCCTAGAATCAGAAGAATTATTATACTTAACTATGTCTCTTAAAGAAATCATGAAATTATATTAAACTCTCATTAAGAGAACGAACAGTAATTAAATATCTAAAGCTTGCTGAACCAGTTATGCTATATATGAGGTCTAATTTAAAGTTCTACAAAAATACAAGGCTTATATGATTATTAGAGCCACTGTACCAACTAAGACTCACAAAACTTACTGCCTTCCTAAGATCACACACATCTTTACTTAGCTTTTGTGGTACCAGTAAATAAAACTGTTTGTTAAAGACTTAATGTAAAAGCATTTTAGCATCTTTTCTGAAGCAAAGAAAACGATGGTTACAACTAGCATGCTTTTGTTTTGTTTTTTAAAATTTTATGTGCATTGATGTTTTGCCTGCATGTATGTTGGAGTTACAGACACTTCGGGGCTCTCTTGTGGGTGCTGGGATTTGAACTTGGGTCCTCTGGAGAAGCAGTCAGTGCTCTTAATTGCTGAACCATCTCTCCAGCCCCCTAGCATTGGCACCCACTTGGAGGTTGGGAACTGGAATACCAAGCTTTATAGTAGAAAGCCAGATTGCTCTACAGGTTGGTACGTCAGAGGTACATATACCTGGGACTAAAAGGTACAGATCAATGACAGAATATCTTAGGTATATGAAATGTTCTGAGTTCAGTACCCAGCACTGGAGAGGAAAGGGTATATAGTTCATGAGAGCCAGGTGCTTTGGTAGAGAGGGCACTGAGAACAGTCAGTGTACGTAAGGTTCATCTGAGGAGCTCTATGTCTGGCTTGCTTAGGAACATCTGCCACCTCTTCCATGGTGCCGTTCCATCTCCAGTACTTTCTATGCCTCTGTTTCCTTCATAGCACTTAACATAATCTGGGTATTTTTACATGTTTGTATATACAGATACATCTGTGTATGTGTGTATTTTTTTTTTTTTTTGAGGACAGTATCTCCTATAGTTCCAGGCTGGCTTCAATTTAATTATATAGCTGAGATGAAATGATCCACTTACTTTTATCTCCCAAGTGCTAGATTATAGGTGTATACCACAATGCCTGGCAATTTTATCATCATAAGAGACTATGTGTTCCCTAAGAGTAAGGAATATGCCCAATTTATAGCACTGTATACTAATTAGCTTCATTCATAGTACAAGAGTCAGCAGGGATTACCAGACAAACAGACAAGAGAAGTGGTAAAATGTTAAACTCAATCTGGGAACAGTGTGAAAAACAGATGTGGGGTGAGGTCAGAGACGACTGTAGTGTTGGGTTGGCTGAGCACTGAGATTGCTTGACGATGAGGCAATGGGAAGGAAATGGATGGGTAAACCTTGTAAACTCTGAGGATCACAACAGGCTCATTACAGGTTTGAGACATCAAATGACAGGTGATCAGAATGCTCAACCTGTCACTGGGAGAATGGCAGTACCCTAAGTAGAAAAAGAAAACGTGTCTACATTGTGGAGCCTCAGGGAGAAGGTGAGTGAGGGATCTCTCAGGACTCAAGTGTAAGTAAGGAAGATGCTAGTAATATTCAGGAAACCCTAGCAGCTACCAACTACCTGGAAATGAAGGGAGCAAGGACAGATGACAGTGGACAAGGCAAGAGCTCGCACTCAGCACAGTTAAGCTATGAGGTTGTCTCTCAGGCTAGAAAGTGTGTGGGCAACCTGCATAGATTTCCTTGGGATCCTGACCTAAGGTTTCTCTCTGACTCTGGAGCTGATCAGAAGGGAGATTGGGGATGAAGTAGTTTCACTGCTCACTCTGTCAAGGTGTTTTTTTGTTTGAGCTGCTTCTTAAGAGATTTTGATTTTAGACAGTTAGCTTATCTCCTAAGATTATGCTATGAATAATAAAAGGAAAAACCCTCTCAGATATAATAACATACGTAGCTTCTAAATTGTTTATTTCTCAGAAACTATAAGCAAGTCTGCATTCTTGAACTTACCACTGTGCTACTTAAATAAGATAATGATTAAGACACTGACTAAGAAAATAGCTATGCAGCTCTCTGATTATTGTTACCTCGTTAATGAGAATTGGTAAAAGATTTTAAGTTATAAAATAGCATCCCAACAAAATCCAGCCGAACTGAATCAAACTGAAGGTAAAAAACTGAGAAACTCAAATTGTGATTTTCTCTTCCAGTAAGACTAAGTTAATATAAATAAAAGTTCTGTCTATATAAGTAAATGTTGTAAATAAGCCAGAGGTAATAATGTGAACAAGGACTGTAAAGCTTGCAGAAGCAACTCATACCATGAAACCATTAATAGCAAAAGTTAAATTAAAGCAATGATTTTAGGCTTTGAAATGCAATCGAAAATTAAGCTAGAAAAAGTGCAACACACTTGGAATACTAGACATCTGCAGAAGTTAAAATCAAGTGAAAATTACTAAACATTTTTGGCTCTGAATATTAACAGTTGTTAGATTAAGAAGTTGCAGGAAGAGAAACAGCACGCTGTATTAAAGACAACGGTGCTACTGTAAGAAAGGGGTGCAAGGAATGCAGGCACAACCACAGCTAATAGTCTCTCTACAAGGCAGCACACAGTTACATGCATGTGGAAAACAGAGGCATCACCTTGGTCAGCAAATGGGAAGGTTTTCCTGCAATGTTTCTCAGAAGAAGGGAGGTTTCCCTGTCCAGATAGGAGTGCTTTGCAGAAAGAGAGAAAAACAAAAAAGGCAATAAGAGAAGTCAGTGGAGGCTTTATGTTTTAAAATAAGACAGACAGAGCGAGAATGACTCTAATTAATTTCACATCTACTTTTGTAAACTGAATGTTCATCAAGAATAAAATATTTAAAAAAGGCAAACACACACTAACAACTGAAAAAGAGGTGAGAGGTAAAGACCCCGCCTGCCCATGGATGTGCGCCAGCTGGCTTGCTGATTGCTGGCCCTCAGGAACGCATGCAAAAAGAGTGCTGTGCAGAAAGCACACATAAAACGGTGTCAGAGGCCAATGAGTAAATATACATCTTCCTATTAAGAATCAGTAAGATTTACAGAGATTTAAGCAGTATAGCCTGTTTAGAACAAATATTGTTAAAAAAAAAAAAAAAAGGCAACCATTTCTCATCAATTCAATGAAAGCCATACCAGGAGGAAAAACAAGCCGTATATATTTTGTCTGATATTTTGTTCCCAGTAAAATTTTATTAATCCTTTCATTACAGGATTACACAATGAAGTACTTTCACAGAAAATGAACAGTGAATATTTGCTCCTGAAGTGATTTAAATTTATTCAGTTAATATCTCTCCCTAGCAATGATGCACATAATGTAGTCCTTAACTACCAATTATACCTTCTCAATAGTTTAAAAAATATCCATTTTATTTTAGATTATCACTGGGCAGTGGTGGCACACGCCTTTAATCCCAGCCCTTGGGAGGCAGAGGCAGGCGGATTTCTGAGTTCGAGGCCAGCCTGGTCTACAGAGTGAGTTCCAGGACAGCCAGGGCTATACAGAGAAAAACCCTGTTTCAAAAAACTAAAATCTAGATTATCTGAATGTGTTGTGTATGTCTGCATGTGCATGTGGAGCTGGAGTTGCAGGCTGGTGTGAGCCACCTGGGCAGGTTCTGCAAACTGAATTCAGGTTCTTTGGAAGAGTAGTATACTGTCTTTAACAACTCACCTACCTCTCAAGGCCCTCTTGATAACTTAAATAGCACACTGTAATGCAAATGTACATAGTGTATTATATTTAATCCTTAAACTGCAACTATTTTGATATGTGTAACATCTGAACTTGCCTATCCCTTAACAAATTTGAATTAGTGTTTAATATCATATAATTACTTTCACCAATGAAAGCAATGAATGGTGAATGGAAGGTATTGAACCATAAAGTATTCCTTAATGGCATATTTTATAAACCTAACTATATCACATTACTTTGAAAAGTTTTTTGGAAATAAAGTCCAGTGAATAGGTACAAGATCGGTAGACACTTTCAAAAATTTCGTAGAGATGATATAGCATAATAAAGACTGGAATCACTGTTATAAAGACACTAACTTAACACAAATCTCCACTGTGTGAATCTGTTATATGATACTTCTCTGTATTGATTGCTAAAGCTAGTTTTAGTTCAAGATGACCCTATATAACCAGCCCCTTTCATCCATTCTCTCCAAACAACAAAAAGAAACCTAATGGTGTATGTTGGGGGAATTCCTCATGATCTTCACTAAAAAGATCAAACATTAAGAACTGAGAAAATTATTCCTAGGCCCTCATTTATGCGACAGTCAAAGATAAAAGACCAGTTATCTCATTCATAAAATAGTAGGTAGGCAGAAGTTTCTGAAAACTCAAATTTAGTTTAAGGTTACTGCTCAGCCCAGACCAGAGAGCACACAGAAGTAGAAAGACTAGAAAACAAAATTTTAAAAAAATTAGCTATTACTTTTGCTGATGTCATTCACTCATTATTCTGTCATTTATACATGAGAAAAAATATTTTACAAAATATGTAAGACATAGCATGAATTTGAAAAAAGTAATCTATGTGTGGTGTGTGCCTCTATCTCCACATGTGAGTATATATGTATGTGCTGAGTACATGTACATGCCATGCCTGTGCAGGCCAGAAGTAGATGTTGATGTCTTTCTCAATTATTCTCCACCAGAATTATTTTCCACCTATAGAAACGGGTAGGGCTCTTACTGATTTGGCTAGTCTATTTAGCCAGCTTTTACTGCAGTCCTATCTATCTGCAATGGCTGGGATTGCAGGCAGGCTACCATGCCCACTTGGCATTTAATGGGTTCTGGGGATCCAAACTCTAGTCCTCATATCTACACAAGAACTGTTTTTTATCCCCTGAGCCATTTTTCCAGCCCAAGAAAATAATTTCTTGAAAATGTATCATAATTTACCCTACGGGTTGCTTTTCTATAAAGAGCCCCAAATAATGGAATATCAATATTCATCTAACCACATTTCAAGTTTAAAACAAAACTGGTGCCCCTATGGCTTGTGTGTATGTGTGTTGGTGTACACATTCTACAGTGTAGAAGTCAGAAGATAACTTGTAAAAGTCAGTTCTCTCCTTTCACCATGTAAGCACTGGAGTCACACCCAGGTCACTGAGCTTGGTGACATGTGCCTTTAGCCATTGTGCTATCTTACTAGCCTTGCATTTCAAGTTTCAAAAAATGAAATCTTCCCTGAGCCCTAGTGGCACATGCCTTGAATCTCAGCACCCAGGAGGCAGAGGCAGGTACATTTTGAAGTTCAAGACCAGCTTGGTCTACAGAGTTAGTTCCAGGACAGCCAAGGGTACACAGAAAAACCCTGTCTAGAAAAACAACAGAAAGAAAAAAAAGGGAAAAGCTATGACTTGGTAAAATATAATTCCAGACATTAATTTTATCATAAGCCTTAAAAAAGCTTACAATATATATACTTAATGTAGTAATTAGTTATAAAAATCTTAGCAATTGGGTTTCAGAAAATATTTTGGTGGTTGCTTAAGAAACAGCTCCAGGGACCAGATGGCTAGCAGGTGAAAGTGCTTGCTGTACACACATGAACATGAGTTTAATCCCTGAAACCCTTGTATAAGCTAGATGTGGTGGTGCCCATCTATAAGTCCATCACTCCCATGGACAGGAGAACTGACTGGAATACACAGATGGCATGGTAGAAACAGTAAGAGAGAACCTACCTTAAAACATCCTGGAAGGAGAGAATCTATTTCCCAAAGTAGTTGTCCTTTGATCTCTTTACAACTGTGGTGGCATGTGCATGTTCTCCTCTCCCACTTCATAATGTTTTGTCTTTTTTTTTAATGACATGGGGATTAGAGTGATGGCTCAGTGTTTAAGAGCACTGAGTGCTCTTCCAGAGGACCCAGGTCTGATTTCCAGCATACATGTAGTGGCTCACAACTGTCTGTAACTCCAGTCCTAGGGGAACTGATGCCTTCTTTCAGTCTTCACAGGCACCAGGCATGCGTGTGGTACACAGACACACATGCAGACAAAATACTCATACACATAAAATAATAATAATAAAAAAGACATAGTTTGGATATTGGGGGCAGGGAGACCTGATCCAGAAATATATTAAGCATCATAATGAGTTTTAGTTATTACTATAAATAATAAAAAATGAACCTACTACTGAACTGAACTGTATTTTGCTAATGGGGGCAATACTCTGCTACAATCATTTGGGTTGAAAGTTTTACCAAACAACAGAAAAAACTAGAAAAAGCCTTTTAAGGGAGGGCAAATCCATATTGCTTCTATTTAAATTACAGGTGTGTAGAACAGGAGGCACGGCACCTAGAAACCAACACTGAAATACGTTCTCTTTTAAATAAATACCTACATTACCTATTTCCCTTTTTGGTATCAGCTAGCTACACAATGCTCCTTAACTCACTTTCAGAAGGAAGAGGGATCAAGCCTCTCACTGGAGAAAGCTGTAAAGGGAGAGTGTGCCATTAACAGCCAAGGTGTCCTGGCACATGTTGCTAGTTAACCAAAACACACTCTGGTCAGCGAGATGGCACAGCACTTTCTGTGGAAAGCCTGAGAACAGGAGTCTGATCCCCAGAACCCATGTAAGGTGGAAGAAAAGACCCAACTTCACAAAATTTTCCTCTAACCTCCATATGTGCCCTATGGTACACAAGCCCACACGAATGCATTACAATAAAAATAAACAAAAACTCATGGCTTGTATGTTTTCATTTTCTCTTCGATTTATGCCTTTTCTCTAATCAATTCAGCCATCCTTTAGACTCTAACTTCAAGCCTGGAGCTACACCAGGCCCTGGAGTAAAAAAGGCAATCACATTGCTACCTTGTCTAAGAACAAGAACCTTAGTCCTTGTCCTCTGAGCTACCTGCCCTGTAACTCCCTAATACCTTTCTGTACTGACAACTATAATCAACTGAGCTAGGTGGCATGGGAGGGAAGAGCAGGTGAGCACCTATGCCAAAATTAGGGGTTCAGTAAAGTATTCCTGAAGATGTGTACAGTCTTGGAGGATGAGTTGGAGGCTGAAAAGGGTGGGATAGGTAGAGGAAATGAAAAAATAAGCAGATATTTGAGGTGAGCGATTCTCAAAGGTAGTGAGTGCTGTCTTTAACTTGGTATCTCGGGAAACTCAGGAGACAAGAGAAGGGTTAGCAGGGCTTATTGAGAAGACAGTAGGAAATGTATGGTACAACATCACAAAGTACAGATCCATCCCACAGGACATTTATGTCCTGACATGGAACTCATAGATGAAAAATCTTGTATACTCTATATAAAAACACAAAATAATTTTGTATAATATAAATTTTCAATGGATTTTTGAACATTTTGTCTTGTGAAATAGATTGAGAAAGTTCTATACTTTTTATTATGTTTCACAATATCAAATATAATGGGTTTGATGACGTTCATGCACATAAACATGGTACTTTGCTTATATTCACCTCCTCTTACCCATGTTGCTCGTGTTGGCCCTACCTTGCCATGGGTTTTTCATGTAATACTTATGAAGAACTGTTTATAATAATGGAAATCATTACTAATGGAATCTTAGCTTGAAGTAAGAGCCTCCAGTATCACAACTAGCAGTGTCAGATACACTGAGATCTGAAATTCCTTTGAACAAAATTAAGCACTAAATGCTCTATTAATTAAAATACAAAATACAGGAATTTCATTGAACTTTATTAGTACAGACTGAGAAATGTAGCTTATAAAAATCAAATATCAACAATAATTTCTTACTACACCATCTCATTAAAACTGCAAAAGCCTCATCACCATAACCACAGCTGGAAACTTTTCTCAAGCCAGATGGATGGTGGAGAGTACTATAACCTAAGCACACACTCAGTGTGGCTCAGGTGGGAGGGAAGGACGCAAGCTCTGCTGCAGGTCAGTCCCACTGTCCCTGTCTGTCTTAGCAGGCCATCTCACTACTCCAGTTAAGGCCACCTCCCCATTTTCCTCCACCTTACACAAACATGTCATGTCTTTTACCATCCCAGCACACTAGGATTCTGGGGGCCATTCATATTCTACTCTTTCTTTTTTGGTGTTTTTTAACAGCCAAACTACTGATCACTTCGATGAGAACTCTAGCTTAAGAACAGATGGATTTTCACTACTATCTTGCCTTCTTTACACATTACATATTTTCTATATAAATTACTCAGGTTTGCCTCTTCATCCTAGATGTTAAGGCAGTATATCCTTTTACACTGTAGGGATGGAGGAGATTATAGTAACTATGAATTTTGTTGGAAGTAGTAAAGATAGCGTTATAAAGTATTTGTTATTTTTAAAAGAGGATGAAAAGGATTGAGAGCTACTTGCATGGTAAAAAGAATGACCACTAGCCAGAGAATACATTTGTAAATAGACTAGGTATTTAGTTAAGTACCAGTGCAGATTCTGAAACAGTGCCCCTTATGATCCCATCCAAAGAAGAGCTAAATCTGTTAGTGCTTGCAGAAGCTGAAGAAGGCCCTTAGATTCAGAATTTTAAAGTGGTTCCAATAACAATAATAAAAAAATCCCTTATATCAGGTAGTCTACCTTAAGTGTTAACATTCTCTCTCTCTTTTTTAAAAATTATTTATTTATTATATGTAAGTACACAGACACACGAGAAGAGGTCGTCGGAACTCATTACAGATGGTTGTGAGCCACCATGTGGTTGCTGGGACTTGAACTCAGGACCTTTGGAAGAACAGTCAGTGCTCTAAACCACTGAGCCATCTCTCCAGACCATACAATTCTGCTTTGATTAGTGAGGTCCCAGAGGACCCTAAGACTATACAGATTCTTTTCTTTTTTTTTTTTTTTAAAGATTTATTTATTATTATACATAAGTACACTGTAGCCATCTTCAGATACACAAGAAGAGGACATCAGGTCTCATTAGATGATGGTTGTGAGCCACCATGTGGTTGTTGGGATTTGAACTCAGGACCTTTGGAAGAGCAGTCAGTGTTCTTAACCGCTGAGCCATCTCTCCAGCCCCAAGTGTTAACATTTAACAGTACTGTATTATAAGGTGACTATCTTATAAGGTTTTTGATCATTTTCTTTAAAATCTGGTTTAATTTTTATTTGAAAAAAATTCAACAAACAGTGCTAGAAAAACTGAATTTCTACCTGCAGAATATTTTGTTTATATTTTTCACATGGAAAAAAAAATCATCCAAAATGGATCTTAATTTAAAGCCTGAAACACTGAAACTTTTGAAGAAAACAGAGATACCCTTCAAGATTCTGGGTTAGCTAAGGAGTTTTTTATTCTGGGTTAGCTAAGGAGTTTTTAAAAGAACACCAACTATACAGGAACTAACCCTAAGCATCAACAGATGGAACTGCTGAACAATAAAAGGCTCCTTCATAGCCAAGAACACAATCAGCAGAGTTAACAGACAGCACACACAATGGGAGAGATCTTCCCCAGCTATACTTCAGACAAGGCGCTGACAGCAAGAACTTACAAAGAATTACAGAAATTGAGTACCACGGGGGTCAGGTAGGGGTGGATGGGTGGAGTGGGGAACCCTGCCAATCAGCAAATGGGCAAAATAACTGAAAAAAACAAAAACAAAAACAAAAACAACCCAGACAAACAAAAAAGAGTTTTCAAAAAAAGAAATACAAGTGGCCAATAATTATCTTTAAAAAGTGTCTAATATTCCTAGCAATCAGGGAAATGTAAATCAAAACTACTGTGAAGCCAAGTGGTGGAAGTGCATGCCTTTAATTCCAATACTTAGGAGGCAGAGACAGGCAGATCTGTGTGAGTTAAAGGCCAGCCTGGTCTGCAAAGTGAGTTCCTGAGCTACACAGAGAAATTCTATCTGGAAAAACTAGATAGATAGATAGACAGATAGATGGATGGATGGATGGATGGATGGATGGATGGATGGATGAAGATAGATCACATGTTCACCCTCATATACATATTCCAGTCAATAATATATATAAACAAATTTATACTAGTTACAGTACAATATGAAGAAAAGACAAAATACTAAATGTTAGGGGTAAGAAAGGGCTGAATACAGGTAATGGACACGACTTACGAAGGAGGATCTAAAGCTAAGTGGTTTTTCTAGTTCTGCCTGTCATGGATTGTTTTGTTTTGTTTTTTTGGTGGTCGGTAAGTACATAAAATATATTCAATAATGAAAGTGTAAAATCTAATGTGAAGCTCCGTAGCTTCCATTCCAAATGCCTACTCTAACTGTATGGAAACTCGTTGAGTTGCATAGACTTTGGATCTGGTTAATTTTGATGTAGGTTCTTTTTTTTTTAATTTACAAGTCTTTTTAAATAACTAAATTTTTAAAACAAAAGTTGATGTAATTATATGATCAGACATCATTTGGAAATCTAATGATTCTATTTTTCTTCATTGATTTAAACAGCCCCATGATATGCTTAGAGCACTTACAGGTGCCAGCTCAGAGAGAGAGCATGCTGTGAAAACAGAGGAAGGAAAAAATGATAGATAATGGAGGTGAAAAGAGCAGCTCTCCTAATCATTCACAGAGAAATGGACCGCTCCAATGACATTAACAGCAATGAAAAAAGTAGAAATTTTTTTACCATTTATTCTTTCACACAAAAATTAGAAAGAAAATTAAGAAGCAGATGATCTGCCTAATCCTTAACAATTTAAGAATAGCCTTATTTCACTTGTAGATAATTCAGTTGTCAGAAGACCTTTATAGCCATGTTTTCCAGAAGCAGTGTATGCTAATGAGCCCTGACCACTGGCCATACTCTATATCTGTCTCCTACCACTATGTTAACTATCCCTCAAAATCAGTGCTCCATCTCCAGTACCTCAAGCTTCTGCCTTTCTCTTTTCCCTCTTCTCTTACAAAGACAATCTCAACCGGCAAAGTGTATTCTTGTTTTATAAGAAGCTAAGCATGTGTCATTCCTCCTTCAGTATGTCTGACTGACTTTGAAACGGGTCAATCCACAAGGGTAAGGAAGGGGCAAAAGAAAGTTCAACTCTTCTGGCTAACCTGCCTCTTGCCTCTTGTTTCTCTGTACTGCCAAAGTTCCCGAACCCATGCTTGGCTGTTGGGCCACTTCCTAGCCACCCATTAATTACTCACTTCTCTGTAACTCTTTCTCCTCAAAGATGTCAGCCTTTAGGTTGTTAAAGCATTCTATATTTAATCCTCAAAGTGATTAATGACCTTGTGTGTGTGACGTGTTTGTGTATGCCTGTGTAGTCACAGGCTGATGTCTGACGTGTTCCTCAATAATGCTCCACCACATTTGCCGAGACAGGGACTAAACTTGGAGCTCACTGATTTGGCAATGGTAGCTGGCTACCAAACCTCCAGGATCCACCAGTCACCGCCCCTCAGCACTGGGTCGAGACCTGTATCATCATGCATTATGCCCAGTGTTTACATGGATGCCATGGATCTGAACGCAGATTTTCATGCTTTTATATCAAGCACTTAACTCTGAGCTATCACTCCAGTCCCTGTTAACAACAGTTTATTCTTTGCCATCCAGTGCCAGCGGTGCTTAGGCACTGAGAATCTGTATGATATTAAGTAGCTACTTATGGAATGCATAACTACTTCTGCTCTGTCTTCATGCCATATTCTTTGCCAGATTAAGACTCTCTTCACTTTTCTATGTACTATCTATTAAACATGTTTTATAGCACTGCTTCAGTTATTAGATTAAAGAAGTTTATAAATTCTGTATGGTCAATGTTGTTCTCAAGAACTAGAAATGGTAGTAGCCATGACAAACAGAAAAGGGTCAAGACAAATGCAGCCAACTCTCAAATAGCTTAGAGAAAAAAAATACACACAAAAGGAGTAATAAGATCAACGCTCCAGATGTAACAGGACATCGGATATGCATCTGAACTCACAGAGACAGCACAAACAAGGCCTGCAGGGATTTAAGCTAGATGAGGTCCCAGCACTACGAGGGGGAAGTGGACATGGGATCCTGTTCTTAAAGAAGCTATATGCAATTGATACCTTCTGGCAAAGGAAAAGTCAGTTTTCTCCATTGAAGTCTCACAGAGTATATTACCATACCTCAAGGCAGGTCCTGTGCCCAGCAGTAGTTGGTCAAAACAAACTCAGTTATATTTTTGTAGACTTTCAGACCCATTTTGCTTTGTTTGGACATTTCTGTTACTAGTCTTTAGCCTATTTTGGTTTTTGTTTTTGTGAGTTTTTTTGGTGTGTGTTTATTTCATGTTTTTTATTGTTATTTTTGTTTAAGGGAAAGGATGGGTAAGGAGAATTTGGGAGAAATATGATCAAAATATATTCTATGAAAATATTTAAAAGTATTTTTAAAAACTGGAGTTGTCAGTGTAGAGGAATGGGAGTAAAACAGTCTGCAGACTACGGTGGAGCACTCCAAAAGTCAAGAGCTGCAGTGATACTGACGTGTGCTAGTTCTACTTTCTTTCCAAATACCACTAAACAAAAATAGTTTAAAAAGATTTCAAACTTATAAGCAGACAAGGACAGTCCCTGGAAGACACAAAGTGTCGTCTGTGTAGTGACCACTGAGAGGCCGAATGACAGCTGAGTGCTGCCCTAGCTTGGAGAAGAGGAGAACAGCACCTAGCTTTGTGCCATGTGTGCTCTAGTGTTCAGAAGCAGCATAGTCACAAGTGGACACACAGGCACAGGCAGAAGCTGTACTAGTGGGAGCAGTCAGTCCCTAGAGTTCCTTCTGCATCTCCCATCAGCTCCTGTTCAGGCGGACATTCATTCACAGGCCCCGATGGGCCAGCCTCCTGCTTGAGATGAGGTCCCTGAGTTCTGCAACCTCAGGCATGCCATCTTCAGAGTCCATGCTGTCCACGAGGGACCTTTCTAGGGCCCATTAAATGATAGGTGGTTGTGTGGAAAAGAGACCACATTGGTATAAGAACAGAAATGACCAAGGCTTGTGAAAAGGTCACACTGCACAGGAAGCAGTAATACCTTACAGTAATGAATATAAGTCTAAGGCCCCTCTGAGACATGTTCTTATTCATTTACAAAGCTATACCATGTACGAGGACGTTACAGCCTAGGTCTTATAATGTGCCTCATAGTACTCTACTTGTTCTGTATGTACTTACTAATCTGGAGGTGATTTTAAAATAAACAGTAGACCTGGTGACTTTTCTGAACAATCATTTTCTTTTTGGCGCTGGAGACTGAATGCAGAGCCTTGTCTATGCTACGTAAGCAATGTACCACTGGGGTTACATCTCTGGCCCCACCTAGAAATACTCTATAACCAATCTTTTATTGTTTTGTTTGAAACCGTGTTTTACCCTGCAGCCAGACTGAAGAACTCATACTTATTCTCCTACACTAGCCGTCTATAATTAATCTTAATTCAGTATGTTCCTAAAGGAAAACCCAAGGTTATTTTTCCTGAAAAAAAGGGCTCCAATTTGCTATTAATTTTCTACCTAGAGATAACATTCTCAAATCGGAGTGATTTTATCTTTCACTGGTGTGTAACCATATCTACAATTGGAAGGGAACTACTGGTACCTGCTGAGTACAGGTTGGGGTGCTGCTAAATATCCTACAATACCCAGGGTACCATCTCACAACTAATCTACCAAGCCCGATGCGGCAGCTGTGTTTGTGTTGAGAAATCTAAAGGATCAGATGGAGTTCACACTGAGAAACAATCCCACATCCAATCCTGTTCTTTTCCCTAACAGGCTGCTGAAATACTGGCTGGCACAATTGTCTCTGCAGAGGGTTGGTTAGTGGTCTGAGGGAAAAGACAAAAATAATAAATAATAGGAGGAAAATGAAGTTTAACAGGAAAGAAATTAATAGAACATTAGTTCTGTTCCAGCTAAACAAGACTGAATCAACAATTGTAAATTAAGAGTTGAAATGATAAACATAGTGAAAATGAAGGGTTTTGCTTGCCTGGTCTTTTTTTGTTTTGTTTTTAAAAAACAAAATGCTATCCCTTAGAAGAAAGTATATTCTTTATAGTGTTTTGCAGGGAACTTCAGTGTATAGTCACTGTAATAAAAGCATTGAGAGTTCTGGGAGGGCTGGGGCTTTAGTTCAGTGGTAGTGTCTAAGTGCTTGCCTAGCACATATAAGGGCCTGGGCTTGCTTGATCTCTAAGACCCACCCCTCCCACCCCCTCCAAAAAAAAAAAGAAAAAAGGAAATCAAGAACAATAATTAAATGTGAGACAGCAGAGAACTAGAAAGCATGGAATAGGAGTAGAGAAGTAAGGGAGGGGTCTAAAGACAAGCTGTAGTCCTACTTTTCAACATCAGTACCTAATAGACACAGCAATGTAATGATATGGGGATAACTGTTATAAGACCCAGCTCCACTGGAGAGCGCGCTCAGAGATTAAGAACACTGGCTGCTTTTCCAGAGGTCCTGAGTTCAATTCCGAGCAAGCATATAGCTCATAACAATATATAGTGAGATCTGGTGCCCTCTTCTGGCCTGCAGACATACATGCAGGCAGAAGCTGTATACGTAATCAGTAAATCTTTTTTTTTTTTTTTTCTTTCCCTGAGACAGGGTTTCTCTGTGTAGCCCTGGCTGTCCTGGAACTCACTCTGTAGACCAGGCTGGCCTTGAATTCAGAAATCCGCCTGTCTCTGTCTCCTAAGTACTGGGATTAAAGACAAGCACCACTACCGCCCAGCTATAATAAGTAAATCTTAAAAAAGGAAAAAAAAGGACCAGCTCTAAGATTAGAAAGTGCTTATTTCTGGGAGCAAACTATGACATGAGTATGGTAAAAAAAATATTTAATACGTCTGAAAGAAGTATCTAATTTCATGTATGAAAAACTATAATTTTCAAAGTTGTATTTGATTTGAAGACTATTTGATGCATGGGTTTTGGATCTATTGAGCTTATCTCTGTTTTTTCTATTTGAAACATAGTATATCAAGAAAAAAGAGTATTGAAGCAAGTTATTAAACCATTTTTTAAATCACTCTGGAAAAGGTAAGAGGGGGCCAGATAAGATTTTAGACCATTCCTATTTGCCTATCAAAATTTACCTATCAGACTTCATATTTAAAATATTATATTAAATATTACGCCACCAAATATTTTTATCTCTGCCCATGGGTATTTAATGTATTTCCTGAGAGCTGAGACTTTTCACTTTATATTCTCTTACACTGTTTGAGTTCAGTGATCAGTATTTTATAGAAAGAAAAACAGAGGGTTGGCACAGGCGGTCTAGTGATTGGTTCAGATCTGCTCTCATGTATTTTGACCTAACTCAAAACAACAGGACAGAAAGGAAGTAATAACAAACCAGACAAAGAAGAGAAAAACACATCTCTAATAAATACTGCTTACTTAAATCTCAGAGGGTAAATCTGACAGGCATGAAATGAAACACTGAGGAACTGGTGCTAACAAGGCTCGTAGGCCATAAAGTAAAGAGACATTGGTAAAAAACCAGTAGAAAGTGGTTTTCAAATTCTTTATAGAATACAGAATGTAGACAAGACCTATTTTTAATAAATGAGGGTTTATTCTTTTGGCTTATATAATTTGTGTATTTTCTTTGCGACTGCTCATTTGTCTCTAAAGCACAATGATGGTCAATGCTTCTTTTGTGCTCCATAGTACCTAAACAAAGCTAAGCATTTGGGTAAATACCCAGAGTTACTGAATAATTTAAGTTAATCTAAAGAAATAAATTAGTTGGGCAGGGGAGAGTCTAATGAAGTGTCTCTGTAACTCAACAGTGTTTCACAGTGTTTCGTACTAGTTGTAATAATGGACACATTCTATTACTTTGTACTAGAGCTGTAAATACAAGCTCACCGGAAACGCTGGCATTGTTCTGCTCCATTCATTTGCTTTCTTGTTCCTATCCTCTCGATGTAAGAAATCAAGAAAGAAATCTCTTTCTTTTGTTAAATATATTATCTCAAATACATCCCCCACACTTATCCCATGACACTCAGGAAAATGTCATCTTCCATAACCTATATTTTGAGTCTCAGAATCATCTATGAGGAAGAGAGGAAGGCACACCAAGTAATCAAAATTTACATTTTTCTTATGAGAAACTGATGTCTGGAGAGACTGAGTTCCATGGGTACTAGATGACAAAGACACATGTTCTGCAAGTTCAGCTTCTCTTTATGCTATATCATACTAACTAACCCCTTGATAATAGAATGGAATAAACAACTAAGCAGTAGAATCTTAGAAGACTACAACGAAGATTTACATGGCCTTATGACCTCACTTTAATCATGTTAAAAACAATTATCAGCTTTTTAACTACTTATGGCTTTGCAAATCATAATTAATGTTTTTAATCATATGGAATAAGTGGTATTAATTCAAGGGATTCTGACAAGTCGTCAAAAGACAGAAGAGGAGTGTAAGCCTCTCCTGGCTCCTCCTTGTGACACTGCTGTGTCAGGTGGCACACCTGCGGTCTAGTTAGCTGAGAAGGACTTTTGATAAATTTTAAATGTTAAAGAAGAGAGTCAATTAAACTAAATTAAAACAGAACAAAACACATTAATTTCTCTGCATTTTTTCTTTTTCTTTTCTTTTGTATTTTTGAGACAGGGTTTCTCTGTGTAGCCCTGGCTGACCTGGAACTCACTCTGTAGACCAGGTTGGCCTCGAACTCAGAAGTCCGCCTGCCTCTGCCTCCCAAGTGCTGGGATTAAAGGCGTGCGCCACCACTGCCCAGCAATTTCTCTGTATTTTAAGGCCAAAATAACAGAGAAAAATTTTCTCTATTTACCTCAGTAATTGGCTGCCCCTGGTGTGTTGTCAAATCAAGTTCTTGAGGGCGTGTTACTTTGTCAATATCCAAAGAGTCCATGCTGGAGGCTGCAGAAGTGATGCTTGAACGGGAGGAATTACTAATGGAGCGTGCTTCAGCATCACTCACAGTGCCTGCTGATGCAGTCCTTCTGTGCTGGTTTGTCACTGAAGGCTTAGAATCTTCTACCACAGACTGCTGAGCAGCCTCATCCATGCTCAAGGAAGCCTGTTCCAACTGTGCGGTGATGTCCTCCAGGGAGTAGTTAGCATGGGGAGGGTTAGTTGTTCTATTAGAGGAAGATGATAATCCTCTCAGGGTGCCATGTCTTGACGTATGGCGGCCAGCAGGTAGCTTCTGAGTAACTTTTGGCTCTGTGACTTGACGCTTACTATTTCCTGAGCCAATGCTGCTGAGCTCCTGCTCTATAGAGCAGAGATCGGCCATCAGGGCATCCAGATCCACAGCCTCACCCTGATTCAGAGCTTCTACAGAGAAGACAAAACTTTCAGAACATAACCAAGACCTATACATCTTATTATAAATTAGACACAGGCAGTGGGAAAAAAGCAAAACAATACATTTCATTGGACCTAAAATCAATCAAATAAAGTACTTAACAGGTTTTGTTTTAAGTATTGAGAGAATTTTTAAAAACAAATAGTCAATCCTTTAAGATCTCTGGTAAGGAAAATAAAGTTGTAAGTTTAAAGACAAAATACTGAAAACACCTTGTACTATTCCATGGTTTTATCCCAATCTCTCAAGTAACTTTGTACTACTGTGCTGGCTTGATGCAAGTGAGAGTTACCCAAAAGGAGGAAATCTTGATTGAGAAAACGCCTTCATAAGACTGGCTGTAAGGCATTTTCTTAATTAATGGAGTCCAGTCCTTTGTGGATGGTACCATCTGGGGCAGGTGGTCCTGGCTTTCATTAGAAAACAGGCTGAGCAAGCCAGGGGAAGCAAGCCAATAAGCAGCACCCCTCCATGCCTGTTTCAGTTCCTGCCTCCAGGTTCTGCTGGCTAAGTCCCTGTCCTGACTTCCTTCCATGAAAGAAGTATAAACCAAATAAATCTCTGCTTCCCAATTTGCTTTTGGTTATAGTGTTTCATCACAGCAACCCCAAGGCAACTATAAATATGGTCAATATCCATGTAGATATAGTTATTACCAAAAGAGAGAAGGGCATAAAGAGGAAAGTCTTTAAAAAAGTAGAACATTTATTGCATACACTAAGACTCAACTAGGTACATTAAATACAGGTCACAAGGCTGATTTTGAAATTATTAAGAAAAATTTTCTTTAGAGTTTAATCCTGTCAGAAAACAATACAATCAGATTGCTGTGGGCTTTCTCCTTAG
>JADRCD010238742.1:0-31409 GCA_019843815.1 Montemys delectorum
TGTGTGTGTGTGTGTGTGTGTGTGTGTGTGTGTGTGTGTGTAATTCTTCAGTGTTTGAGATGCTTAGAGCTTTTCACGCTATCTTCATCCTGGTGACCTCAGATGTTACTGTGACCTGTTAATACTTTCTAAGCTGGCAGTGCTTAGAATTCATTCTCTCTCACCACAAAGTTGAATTGTGCCTCTCGTGGATGCAGTTGCCAGACAAAGTCAAAAGAGCAAAATGAAGGAGGTATTGTTTCCCAAAAAGCAGCAGAAGTGCTATGTTTAGCTCTATCTGAACCCTCCAAGTGAGAGAAGAAAGCAATTATGCGGGATCTTATAGCCTTATATGATTTTAAGAGTTATGGGTCTTGGTCTAGCTCATCAGAATTTCAGAAGCAGAATGGAAAACTGTATTTATGACCTGCCTTCTAAATATGTCTGTATGTGTATGTCAAAATATGTCTTATTATACTGCAAACTATGTCTGTTTGTGCATGTCGGAATATGTCTTATGTGTACTTATGTACAATGTACATATGTACACATGCATGAGAGCACATTCCCGTTTCCAAAGCCTATCATAATTGTTCACTCAAAGCAGGGAGAAGGTAGCCTGAAACATGAGGAGCTGTGACATATATCACTTGACAGCCAGTACTGATTTGTTTAAGCACACAAAGCAACGGTCATTTGCAAATTGCTAGTCTGGATGCTGGTGAGTGTTCAAAGCACCTGTTAGTGAGCAGCCTTAGATCCCTTTATTGTCTAAGTATGCTGGTAACATGGCCTCATGCACCAGGCTGGATCTGTGCTGGGTAGGTTTTATCAGAAAGCTCGTTCCTTGGCATGGTACCTGTGGAGGAAAGGGGAGCAGCTCTGGAAAGCATGCTGATGGAGAGAAGCTGTAGCGTATGAAAAAATGATGGGCTCCCTGGGGAAATCTCCACAGCCTCGGCACTGCGCTGCGATTAGTCTTGTCCTCGTTGGGCGATGCGCACTACCTTGTTGCAGCCTCTCGAAAGGAATAATATACGGTTTGGATATTACTTTGCTATTGACAAGCTGGCATATCTGCCTTAACAATTTTTAAAGAAACAAGTTGGAGTTTACAGTGCCAGGTGTTTAATAACCCTGGAAGACAGCTGAGGGTGGCTGTGTGAATGTGGATTATGTTTCTCCAGGCCCTACTTTAGCCCTTCAACAAACGGCCAGTCCCAGGAGTAGAATGCACTCCTTCTCTAGGATCAGAAAATAATAGCTGATGATATGGATGTTCAATAGATGGAGTAAGGAGCTTTCATTTTTTCTGAATTTCTTCCTGTCTTCATTCTCCCCCAAAGTTTACAACTCTATTTGTTTGTTTGTTTTGTTTTTATTTTTTTATTTTTATTTTTTAAAAATAACTCTAGTGTTGAACACAGTGACTGAGTTTTAGGCACTGTAATGCAACATAAGGTGTTTTGTTTGTTTGTTTGTTTGTTTGTTAGCCAGATCTTTCCAATAGTAAATGATAGAAAAGTGAGTTCACTTTTCTGGTTTAACCATTTGAGTTTAGACTCAGACCCAGAAGCAAGGAAGATAGTTGTTAGCTTCTACTTAGGGCACAGATCAATGCCTCTCAGAAGGTGCACATTCTCTTACAATATTGAACTGCTTCAGATCATCTGACAGAAATTAGTTATGGGCTTTTGTCCAATAAGAGGAAGGTGAAGTAGTTGATAGGGAGAAGGGGACTAAATTGAGTAGGAATAGGAAATTTTGTAGCTGGACACAAAAGTGTTCTTATTTATCTCCAGATGGTATAATGAGCAGATGAATGTTTAGCCTGACTTAAAAAAAAAAAGTCATAGCTGGGCAGTGGTGGCACATGCCTTTAATCCCAGCACTTAGGAGGCAGAGGCAGGCGGATTTCTGAGTTTGAGGCCAGCCTGGTCTACAGAGTAAGTTCCAAGACGGCCAGGGCTACACAGAGAAACCCTGTCTCGAAAAACCAAAAAAAAAAAAAAAAAAAAAAAAAAAGTCATGCATGTTCATACTTACTACACTACTGTAAAGTTCTGTACATCTGACTCATGTATCCTTCTGTCACATTAGTGTGTACCTATAGTCATATAATTTATACTATTGTTTTAAGCTTTGCAAAGTTCTGTACAAGTGGCTTCCTACCAATGGATAATTCTAGTTTTAAGTGTGCACTAAATTTACAGCCTGTACTGTGGGTTGTGGGATGTAAATTTACATCCTGGGCTATGACTGACTTTCTTCATTTGTTCTATAATATTCTACACAGAAATATGTAAAACTCATTCGTCTTGATTTACAGTATGTCTTAATTTGGTATTATACACAGGTCATTAGTGAGCATAGCTGAACATTTCTCCACATACACTTGTAAGATTATATCTGGTGAGTCTGTCTACAGGTAGATTGATCAAAACACTTTTAAAGTCATTGGATTAATTTGCTTCTCATTATTAGTACACGTGATTTACTATTTCTTTAAAAAATATTCATATTGTCTGGCTGTTTTATGGATTTCTATAATTAATTTTAGTCACCATCACTCCCCCCATCCCTTATTCCTGTATCTTTCAGGAATGCTTCTTAACAATTTCTCCTCTTAATCCCATGTCTTCTCTTTTCTGTGGCCACTGAATTTATATTTACATCTTAACTTGTCACATGACTAATTTTACCGATTGTGAAATATCTCATTTTCCTGATTAGTAATAAGATTACCTAAACTTTGGATAGGGTATGTTGTTCATCTCCTTTCCTTCTCTCCAAATGGATGATTGGCAGACAAAAGGAGGGGCACAGGCAAATGTCTCTTCAGAAAATCCCTGTCCTGCTGGAGCAATAACACGTTGCTCAAGACACAAACTTTTGTGATTTGTTAACAAGAGCAGAAAACTAGTACAGGCATTGCAGTGACTCATGCAGACTTCCCTGCTCTAAATCTGTCACCCTGGAGCACTGAGATAACAGACTTAGCTGAAGAGTTAGATTGAGAAACACTGAGCTGCTAACTACAGGACCGACTTGAACTAAGATTGTACTTAAGCCCAAGCTGTCTTTACCAACTGATAAAATGACTTGATACATTTTAGCTCATTATTGAATGCCAAGCCCAAAACACACATGGCTCCAGTGACTATCTTGCCTATTTATATTAACTAAATGACTTTGGGGATGTAACTCTATACAGGCTATTTCTTTAGGTATACAAAACATAATATCATCAAGCTTCCTAAATTTCTCTAAAAATTAAAAGTAATTACTCAAAATTGGGAATTATTTTGTCAATATTTATTACATAGCCATAAGTATATGACCAAAGCTGAACATAGCCTTCATATATGACCAAAGGTTTGGCTAGTTCCAGCCCAGCCAGGTAAGATATATCCCTGATTCCAGAAGATAGTCTTGATGGAAGGAAGTTAGCTTTGAAATGTCACTTTTCCTGCCAGATAAAAATAAGTGCTTGTAGCATATAAAACATATTTAGTTGAGCTATTGATGGATAAATCATGAAAGATGCATACTTGAAAGGTTAATATTGACATTCTGTAAGACATAACTTTATATGCAGCACAGGTATTGATCCAGCTGTGGTGATGGGCAGGAGGGGCTGGTAGGGATCATTTGCAGCAGCAGAATGAAGGTACAAAAGAGCTCAGCATTCTATTGAGGATGTCGTTTTCTTTAAACATGTTTTTGGAATCTCCAGTTCAACTAATGAAGTGATTCTAGTTTGTTTCTTGCTACAGCAGTTACCATACCCTGCTTCCAAGAAGAAATATTTACCCAGCCATGGACTCATGGCTAACTACACCCTCTCCATTTACCCCAGAAAAGCAATTGTCAGGCAGCCCCAAGATGTCTGAATAACACTTTTGAAGGGAACTGGGTATTTTTCTTGTTCAATTCACAAAAAAGAGAAAAGCCCTTGGTGATATTTGAGTCCTTACTCTCTCTAGCTAAGTGGATACCAACAGGTTTGCTGTTAAAAGGAAACCTCCTAGTTAATAAAAATGGTTTTATTTATTATTAAAATGGAGCATAATTCTAGTAAAAGCTAGTAATTAGTAACTTTCATTCATTTCCTGCAACTGTTACAGTTAGAGAACTCTGCATGAAGCAGGGTGAGACCTTAGAAGTTCTTGTACAGGGACACCAAGAAAAAAAGAAATGACATGTTATTATGCACTTAAATGTCTTGCAAATTTGATCATCAATAGGAGGAAAGGACCTCGGCCTTGTGAAGGTTTTGTGCCCCAGTGTAGGGGAATGCCAGGGCCAATAAGTGGGAGAGGGTGGGGTGGCAGGCATGGGGAGGGGGGAGGCAACAGGGGTTTGTTCTTGTTGTTTTTGTTTGTTTGTTTGTTTGTTCTTTGGAAGGGAAACTGGGAAAGGAGAAATTTACATGTAAATAAAGAAAATATCTAATAAAAAAAAAGAAAAAAAAATGTCCGGCACCAAACTCTAGAGAGTTTGGGTCATTAGATTTGTCCAGTTCTTTAACTTTTTATTTTGAAATAATTTCAAATTCATAAGAATGCACAAAACATGGCAAAGCATTCCAACATAAATTGTGGCCAGAACCCACAGGCGCCAACAAAATAATCAGCAACATGTAGAAATCAATACTGATGGAAGAATAATAGCTAGTCTATAGGCCTTAGGAGAATTTTGCCAGTTCTTTCACCTATGTCCATTTTGGCGGTTAGGATCCAACCCAATGTAGAACATTGAGTTAGATCACTTCTGCACTAAATAATCATCAATCTGAAAAATCGTCTCAATCCTGTGTCCCATGGCTTGGTTTGTTTAAAAATACTGGCCAGTTAGGAGGAGGCTGTGTCTGGCTCGCGCTCTCACAGCCATTGCAATACATTGAGCTCCGTAGAGACAGTGCCGGGGCAAGCGAGAGCTGGACGGGCACTGGGCAACTCTGCCTCGCGGAGGAAAATCAACTAAACATGGGCAAAGGAGATCCTAAGAAGCCGAGAGGCAAAATGTCCTCATATGCATTCTTTGTGCAAACTTGCCGGGAGGAGCACAAGAAGAAGCACCCGGATGCTTCTGTCAACTTCTCAGAGTTCTCCAAGAAGTGCTCAGAGAGGTGGAAGACCATGTCTGCTAAAGAAAAGGGGAAATTTGAAGATATGGCAAAGGCTGACAAGGCTCGTTATGAAAGAGAAATGAAAACCTACATCCCCCCCCCCCAAAGAGGAGACCAAAAAGAAGTTCAAGGACCCCAGTGCACCCAAGAGGCCTCCTTTGGCCTTCGTCTTGTTCTGTTCTGAGTACCGCCCCAAAATCAAAGGCGAGCATCCTGGCTTATCCATTGGTAATGTTGCAAAGAAACTAGGAGAGATGTGGAATAACACTGCAGCTGATGACAAGCAGCCCTACGAGAAGAAGGCTGCCAAGCTGAAGGAGAAGTACGAGAAGGATATTGCTGCCTACAGAGCTAAAGGAAAACCTGATGCAGCGAAAAAGGGGGTGGTCAAGGCTGAAAAGAGCAAGAAAAAGAAGGAAGAGGAAGATGAGGAGGAGGATGAAGAGGATGAGGAAGAGGAGGAGGAAGAAGAAGACGAAGATGAAGAAGAAGATGATGATGATGAATAAGTTGGTTCTAGTGCAGTTTTTTTTTCTTGTCTATAAAGCATTTAACACCCCTGTACACAACTCACTCCTTTTAAAGAAAAAAATTGAAATGTAAGGCTGTGTAAGATTTGTTTTTAAACTGTACAGTGTCTTTTTTTGTATAGTTAACACACTACCGAATGTGTCTTTAGATAGCCCTGTCCTGGTGGTATTTTCAATAGCCACTAACCTTGCCTGGTACAGTCTGGGGGTTGTAAATTGGCATGGAAATTTAAAGCAGGTTCTTGTTGGTGCACAGCACAAATTAGTTATATATGGGGACAGTAGTTTGGTTTTTGTTTTGTTTTGTTTTGTTTTCCCTTTTGGTTTTATTTTTGGGTTTTTTTTTTTTCATCTTCAGTTGTCTCTGATGCAGCTTATACGAAGATAATTGTTGTTCTGTTAACTGAATACCACTCTGTAATTGCAAAAAAAAAAAAAAAAAAAAAAAATGCGGCTGTTTTGTTGACATTCTGAATGCTTCTAAGTAAATACAATTTTTTTTATTAAAAAAAAATACTGGCCAGTTATTTTACGAATTGTTCCTCAACTTGGTTTTGTCTAATTTCTCATACAATTATACATATGTATGTATACATAGGTATATGTATAATATAATCAAACACAAATGAATCTTATTCAATATTATGATTACCATGGTTTTTGTTTCTACTAGTTTTGTTTATTTCTTAAAATATAACCTTAAGATAGGTCAGTCTTCATTTAACTTCATTTAATTGATTATTTATAATTGTATGGAATGGCAAATTCCTGTTTTATTCTCTAACTTCTAAACCAATTTCTGCTTTATCCATTATGCAGTTTCTACAACTAAATCACATATTTTGCTAATTTTATCTTAAGCTAAATGTAGTAGAGTATGGAAATTTTATATATAAATCTTTTCTTCAGATAAACTTTTCAATTTCTCCTTGGGTACGGTGTGAAGTCTGGGTTTAAAGTGACCTTTCTTGAACTGGCTACTCAGTTTTTGTATAATTTATCAATAAATCCATTTTGATTTGTTATATGATTCCTTGATTAGAGACAATTTCTTTTTCAAATACAGCTTCACTAAGTAGCCAAGGCTGGTCTTGGGCTCCTGATCCTATTGCTTCTGCTTTCTGAGTACTGGGATTGCAAGAACACACTCTCAGACCCAGTTGACTGATTTGTTTTTAAATTGTGTGTCTGCATGTTTGTGTGTTTCCATGCACCTGTGATACACATACTATATATACATGGTGTGTGTGTGTGTGTGTGTGTGTGTGTGTGTGATACATGTGGAAGCTAGAGGCCAATATCAAATATCATTTAGTAATTGTTTGCTTGTTTCTACCTTAACTTTCTGAGACAGGGTCTCTCAGTGGGGCTCACTGATTGCCTAGATCTGTTGACGAGTGAGCTCTAAGGATTTCTAAGGCTCTGCTGCCCAAGCACTGAGATTACAGAAGTGTAATGCAGTGTTGACATTTTACATACATGGTGGAAACCCTAAATTCATGCATTCATGCTTGCCTGGCAAGTATTTTATCCACTGAGCCTTCTTTCTAGTCATTGGTGATATCTAACTTATTAGACTTCCTGGCATGTTGAATTCTTAGGGCCCTCTATAGAGTTAAATGTCTGGTAAGATTCTTTTACTTATAAAGTTCTAGAAATGTATATTTGGTAAAGTTAACTACTGATCCACATATGCCCTCTATGCTTGTTTTCCTGACTGCTCTTATATCTGGTTTTCAACATAAACTAGCCTAGTTTTATGTCAAAGTTGTATTGCTCTTTACAGAATTATTGGAGCTTAGCAGCCCCCATACTGATAGAAAGTTGAATCTTTTTATTCAAGAAGAAGTGATATCAGCTCAAGTATAGTTTTTGTCTTTCAAAAGACTTCCTAAAGTCTAACTCATAAACACTATGCATATTTCTTGTTCAGCTTATTTTTGGCAACTTAATTTTGTTTTTACTATAGTTTCTCCATCTTCTAATCGACTATTATTTGTGAATGTAAGGGATGTTGATTCTCAAGCATTGCTGTGATGGTTAAGTTGTTTGTCAGCTTACCTGGATTAAGAAACTCCTGGTAGATTAGTGACATCCATCTCTGGGTATGTCTCTGATGAAGGTCTGTGATGAGGACAATTAGATCATGAGGGCTATGATGTGATAAGACACCTCGATGGGTTCATAACCTGATGTGTCATTGGGAGATGATGAAAGATAGGAGGTAGGACCTAGTTGGGAAAAAAAAAAAAAGTAGGTCATTGGGGCTGGCTCAGCAATTATGAGCACTAGCTGCTCTTCCAGAGGTCTAGAGGTCAATTCCTGGCAACCACATGGTGGCTCACAGCCATCTATAATGAGATCTGATGCCCTCTTCTGGCATGGAGGTGTACATACAAGTAGAGCACTCAGAATGATAGGTAGGTAGATAGATAGATAGATAGATAGATAGATAGATAGATAGATAGATAGATAGGTAGATAGGTAGATAGACAGTGTAAGTCATTGGATTAGTGTGGGAAAGCCCTGGGTGTGTGAAGTCCTGAGTGCATGTGTGTTGTTGTTGTTGTTGTTTACATGAGCCTGCCAAGTCAAGAGCCAAAGCATCAGACTCATCGGAAATTGGCAAAGCTTTTCCTCACAGGTGAACTTCAGAAGAAACACAAGTGGATGTTGATAATGCATGCAGAAAAATGTATACTGTTCTACCTCTGATGTTTACAGCCTGCAGACTACTCCCCTATAGAGACTGCTCCTACTGATATTAGCTAAAGCTGACTCCTTGTTCAGCTGTATACAATAACCTCACCCCTCTGTTCAACTGTATATAATAAACATGCTGAGCTTCCCAATGATGGGGCTTCTCCACCAAAGGGCTTAGTCCATGTGCTTCCAGCTTTTTGTGCAAACCTGTTTACCTTTTCATGTATTAACATCATTTACAAGAATGAGAAGTTGGTTCCTTCTTAATCTTTTTTCCCCTCTTCAATATTGGTCATTGAACCTAGATCATTACAGAAATTAGGCAACTACTCTAATACTTAGGTATCATTTAACCCTTTGGAGATTTGTTTGTTTCAAGATAAAGTTTTACCAATTTGCTTAATCTGGCTTTAAATTTCTCTGTAGTGTAAACAAGCCTTGAACTTCCTGGCTCTACATGACCACACCCAGCTCTACTTTACTATTATAATACCTCTAATTGATTTTTTTCTTGCTTTATTGCATTGGCTTGTATTAATAAATGGTTATTTATTGGAGATAGTAGTGTTGTTTGCTTTGTTTCTGTTATCATGGCAAATTCCTCTAGTGCTTTGTCAAAAAGAGAGTGTGGGTTTATAGTGAGAATTTACATTTCTTATTATTAGAGTCAGTCAACTTAATCAGGAATGAGTGATGAATTTTGCCATTTGCAGAGACACAGTGTTTTCTGAGACTTCCTAATGTAGCATGATAAATTAGTTGATTTACTATTGAGTCAAATTTACATCCCTGGAATGTATGCCATTAGCCTATGGTGATTTATTTTCTTTGTGCAGTGGTGTACTGTATGCTCATAACTAATATTTAATTTAATTATTTCTTCTATATTTAATTTAAATCTTTCATACCAGCACTTGCAGGTGGTATTGGTCTGTAATTTCTTAGTTGCACTGGTTTTCTCCTGCATGGGTATCACTGTGACATTTTCATTATAAAAAAAAAAACATTTTCCCCCTTATTTTCAATGTTTTGCAGCAATATACGGAACATTGGAACTATTTGATCTTTGAAGGTCTGAGAGAATTTGCTGTGATACCATATGCCACACCATCGATGATGCCATCTGTGTCAATTCCTTTTTCTGAAGTAATTTCTTGATAACTTCTTTCATTGGATATTGGACTTTTTTACATGTTCTATTTCCAATAGTGTCAATTTTGCTACTTGTATTTTATTAGGAAAATTTCAATATTTCATCTTTGGACTTGTTTAAAAATCTTGCTATTTTTTTCCATCTTGATTATGTGAGCTTGTAGCTTATAGAGTTTCATTTTATAAGGTAGGTTTTTGATCTATAAGTTACAGCACAATTTTTCTACTCTCAGTATGTACATTACATGATTAATACCCCTTCCTTGTAAATATTTTGGCTTGCATTGTTTTTGTTTTGCTAATTTTATTTTTTTAACTTGGGATTTAATTTGCCAGTATTCATTCTGAAAGTACTAATTCTACTTTCAACCAAGATATTTTATGATGAAACACTTCTTTTTAAAAATCTGTAATTCTTTAATTTAAATTAAAACTATTTTGAGATTTAATCTCATTCTAGTCGGAATGATTAACAAGAAAAAAATAAATAAATGGCAATAAATTCTAGTGAGGACCTAAGGGTAAAAGTAAGCCTTACTCAATCCTGATGGGACTTTATGGTGGTGTAGCCACTACGAGAGTTTCTAAAGATAAAAGGAGGAGGAGATGGAGGAAGAGAAGGAGGAAGAAGAGGAACAAGAGAACAAAGAAGAGGGAAAAGGAAGGAAATTAGATTTATTGAATAACTACCAAATATACTACTTCTTGGTTTATAACCCAAAGACTTTAAACCTTACCACAGAGAAATTTGCATGCCCATATTTATTTCTGCACAACTGTCATTATTCAGCACACATGGGAGTTCAAGGACGATTGCCACACTTGCACACTTCCTGGAAAGCTGTCTGTCTGTTCTTCTCCTTGAGATGATCATTTCATACTTTTTTTTGTTTCCATGTTTATTATTAAAATGTTTTATCCTCAATAACAGGATTCCTAGCTAAAACAACTTTATTCATGAGAAATCCTCTCTGTCCTGGAATACTGATCATCCTGTCTCTTCCTTTCAGGACAGTCATGACAACCATTCTTGGCTCTGCTTAATGTTTAAATATTGCATTTCCTTCAACCAAAACATAAATGTTTTAAAAGCAAAGTCCACGTGTTTTCTATTCAAGAGCCACAGATAATGCACAATAAATAACAGTAGTTACATGTAGGTGGCTAGAGAGATGGCCCAGTCATGAAAGAGAGCAAATTGCTTAGTATAGGGCCCAAATTGAATTCCCAGCCCCAAGTCAGGTGACTTAGAATAGTCTGTAACTCTAGATCCGTGGGATCCATATTCTCTTCTGGGCACTATGGACAACTGGACTCAAGTGCATACATATGTATACACACACACACACACACACACACACACACACACATGCATGCACTTTAAAATAAGACTGACTACATTTAGTCCACAGCCATAATTTATAGACCTCCAGTCTAGATAGAAAGTCTATAGACTAGTAAATTCTAGGCCCATACTTAGGAATTCTCAAGAAACCTTCTAGGCATGTGTATTGAGATCTTTATGACCTACTAACTTGGATCACTTCAGAAGGCTGGAGAATGTAGACAATGGCGCTATACTGCTCAACTCAATCCTAATCTGCCTCTTGGGGTCTTTGTTACCACGGACAAGTCAGCATCCTCTCCCCATTTTGACTTCTTTACCACTTGTTGTTTCATTGTCCTGGAAGTCTTTTGCATCATCCAGCATGAGAAGCATCTGAACCAGGGAAGTGCTGCCTAGTTCATCTCTACAAAAGGACTTTGGGCACAGCATTGTGTTGCCATGGATTATTTCCCTCTCCTAAACTGGTGAACAGAGCTTATTCTGGCAGCTTGCCAATGAGGATCAAATGATGATATGATGTGTACAAAATGAATGGAATTTATACTCCATTCATTTGGCAAAAAAATTGCGGGAGGCACTAGTCTTCATCTCCCTTCAGTTCTAGTCTTGAGAAATATAATTGTCCAAAGAAATCAATGGTGTTGATATTGCAGCCAGCAGAGGGGCTTCGTGTGTGTATGTGGGGCTTCGTGTGTGTGTGTGTGTGTGTGTGTGTGTGTGTGTGTGAGTGTGTGAGTGTATGTGTGTGTGAGTGTATGTGTGTGTGAGTGTATGTGTGAGTGTGTGTGTGTGTATGTGTGAGTGTGTGTGTGTGTGTATGTGTGTGAGTGTGTGTATGTGTGTGAGAGTGTGTGTATGAGAGAGTGTATGTGTGTGTGTGTGAGTGTGTGTGTATGTGTGTGTGTATGTCTGCATGCACCCATGCATGACCAAGTGTATGTAATTTAAGAGCAGTGGACCTGCCTGGTGATTTTGAAACAAGTCAAGTGTCTGACATGAAAACAAGTGATAGTACTTAGAACCAGGGAAGCACATTGAAAATCACTCAGTCGTGCTTTGAGGGACTCCTACTAACTATATATATATATTTCTTAAATGCAGTTTCCCAGCAAACCTTTCGTACAATTCATGACAGTGTCTGACTTTTGTTATGTCCTTGCTTCCATAGCTCCTCCCTCTCTGCTCCAAATATAACCCAGGCTTACAAGGCACTTGCTGCAAACACTATGAAAGGGTTCTGACTGGGTGCCCAGAGCAACTCTCCCATTCTGCCTCCTATAGACTCTAAAAAAAATATGAAGACTGATCAGTGTAGCTTCCCAGGCACTAGGGGCTGAAATTTCCCATTGGGAATTAGCAGAAGACATTAGGAGGAGCATGTGTAATTTAGCTCTTCTGAGAAGAGCTTATGAAGACACTGGCACACCATTTCCCGGCATACTTTCCAGTGTCTTGAATGAGCAGCCATCTCATAACCATGAGGGGGGATTCCAGAGTAGGGTCCACTCTGACAGTGACAAAATCATTTGCCTGGACAGGTGAACATGATGTTCTACTAGTGTTAAACACTACAGAGTGTTTGTTTGCCTGTCTTTGTTTTCTTTGTGTTTGTTTTTTATTTTGTTTTTGTTTTTTAATCACAGCTGAGAAAAGTTCTACATGCAATCACATTTCAGGAAACAGTGGGTGTTGTTGGCAGTTGAACCCTTCTAAGGGACCAGAGGAATTTGATTTCCCAAACCTTCCTGAAGCTAGCAAAAACTTTTTAAAAGCCTTGAGTGTAAAATCACTTAGAGCCCAGGCATATTTCATTCCTCTAGAGAATGGTATGATATCCTAGACACTCCCTGAACATTCTTCTGTAGCTTTGACCTTCTGCTAGCTCAGAACATAATCTTCTGAGCTACCATCATCACCCTCTGCTTGTCACTTTCTGTCACCCATATACCATACTCATAGACAGAAACCCACTCACAGTATACAGGAGGCCGGCCCCCTGTGGACTGTTATAGGATGGTGGTGTGAAGACTGCCAGGAAACAATCATCCATCCAGCTGTAAAATGTCTGAGACACAATGGCTGCCTGGTAAGATACCACCAGTGATGCTGCAATGATTGCAGTTTTATTTAGGGGATAACCAAGAACTGTCTAATTAGAATGAAAGTCCACTCAATAGCAGGGAACTCATTCCTAGTACTGCAAACTTGGACATGATCTATACTCCGGCACTAAAGACTCTAGGAACACAAGAACATACTTGACCCTCTATAAGTAGGATTTTGTATTTGTTAAGCATAGATAATTAGGCACTTCTTCCCAGACCATCCTAAGCTATGAATATAATTCTGCTTATCAATGCTGGTCTTCCTTCATCAAACAATGCTTTCCTTTTGTCATCTGCGCTGTGGGCTGGAGAAGCCATAGACTCTAGAAGAGAGCCCACTCGTGCCATTTTCATAAACTAATACAGTTTTTAACTAGTTTACATGCTTATCCTTAAACCCACAGAGAAGCATGGCTCTCATCCCTATCAGCTGCTGTATTCAGTGGATGGAGACTGCTACAGAGATCCACAACTGGTAACAATGCAGAGGAAAAGTGATCATGGGGTGCCTATCACCAGTTAGTACATGTACAACTCAACCCTAACCTAAAGCTCAGGGAAAGTATCAGGTAAAGGGACAAAAAGATTTAAAAACCAAAGGGCCAGGAAACCTGATGTAGTATCTTTTAGATGTACAAGAGAAGCACCTTTATGAATCTCAATAAATTTAAAAAAAATGGCTATCTAAATAAGACCTGAACAATGGCAATACCAGGTGACATGCCAATACGGATCAGGGAAATCTCACTACACCCCACCCCTAGATAAAGAGCTATGGGCAATAAATGGTTTCTGAGATAGATTGCTTTGTCCAAGAACAAGCCCCTCTGAAAGTTTATTGAATCCCAAGTAGTAAGTCCTAAATAAATTTACATATAAACAACACTAAGTCTACTCTGTAGGTTGTACACACACACACACACATACACACACACACACACACCACACACTCGCACGCACGCACACATGCACGCACACATGGACAGGTGATGCATTCATACAATGCACAAAATATTCTCTCTACAATTCCCCTCTTCAGTCTTTAAAGATTCTTTATCATTATACCTACAGACTGCATCAGGTTCCAAAGTTAAACAGTTAACACATCCACCTGGGGCGATCACTTCTGATTGGATGAGATCATTTCCACACCCAGCCTCCTCTTCCTCCACTCCCTTCCACACAGGCCTTTCATAAGTGCAGAGTTGGTTGATGGCAAGGAAGCAGAACAGTTGCATTCCTCATTGATTTAATTTCCCTTTCTCCTTACTTACTCTCTGTGTTCCTACTGGGATGCAGACTCATGGCTAGAACTGTAGCAGTTGTCTCTGCACTCATCAGAGGCAAGCAAGACAATCCTATACATCTGCAATGAGTCAAATAGTTTGTCTCATACCATAACACTTTTCAGGTACTTCTTATGCAATTCAGTACAGAATTTTTTTGTCCACTATTTAATCATGAATATTTTCATCTATCATCCAATATCCTTTTTAAGTACTATTTGGATTGTATACATGCTATTATCTTGAATGTATACCACAGTGATACATATGCCACAGTGTACAAAACCTTTTCCTGTATCGTAAGTACTTTTCATTTTTTTAATTTAAATTGAAGATGGTGGGAGTTCCAAATAGCTATGCACTATCATATGCTGCTGTTGGAGATTGATATTTGGATCTGAATGCCCTATGGGTTAAGGAGGACATGACAGATGTATCTGGGGTTTGACTTAGTTATATTTTATAAAGTATGATAGATACCCAAGTTTTGCTTATAAGTCTTAGAATACAAATGAACCCAGGCCATTGCCTGTATGTGGTGGGAAACAGACCTGGAGGAGCCAGGTGGACTTGTACTAAATTAGAAAAGGTATTACCTGAAGAGAGCTAAGGCATCAGAGCTAGGGTAGAGAACAGAATCATTCTTGAAAAGAGGAAGTTGGTTGCCAAATCATAGAATTGAATGGGCATTGAAAGAATTAGACCAAGGAAGTATGCCATGCACTGCAATCCAGGACCAAGGCCATAGACACCAAGTAGGCATGCAATCACTCTATGAGTTGTCTGACTACTATGGTAGATAGGTGAGTTATCTAGCCATATTAGCTAGAAAATTCTATGTTGTTTTCTTCCAATTACTCCCCTAACATCATAAGTGAAAAACAGAAAGAGAAGCTTGGAGGTATTAATAAATTCACTGAAAGTCACAGCAGAATTTGAATTCACAGCCATCCAATGATAAAGCTCTTGGATAAAGCAAATGGAAAAAAAGGTGTATCTTAATATGGATTATACACCAACAATGGAGTAGAGATGGTCAGATGGTAGAAACTCATGGTAGAACACAGCTGTTGAATTACTGATACTTATTGAATGTCTATCCAGGGCCCAGATTTCCATAAAATACTGTAACAATTCAAGACAATCTTTTTGAAATCAAAAGAAATATACTGAGGACTAGATGTTCTGGCTGGCCCTATACTGGGCCCTGGGGATGGCAAGGCCAAATGCAGGACAGAGAATGACTTCACACATTGGGCAGGATCTCTAGGTTAATTTACCTCCTGTCTACTCACCCTCCTTAACTATGAACAATCCATCCTAAGTTAGAGGTTGCTGGTCCTAAAGATTTGGAAGTGGTCAATGGGCTCAGAATATAGTAGAAATCTATAGCTCCTTTTTAGGTTCTTACAAAGTCCCCATCATAGACTCCCACATAATGTGAGCAATTTACAGGAGAATGAATTTGTTTTATTCTGGCTTGGTCTGGGTCTTGCAGCCCCTGCCTGTCTCCCTTGTTGTTTTATTGACTCCTCAACTGTTCCTCCTGTTTGTAGCTATTCCCTTCAGCTTTCCTTTTAAAGCAGGTCATTCTAAGGACATATATTGTGATGGCTGAGGTGAACTATGAACAAGCACGAGGCAGGTGTGTGTTGGGGATACTCTCTCTTCTTTGGGGCTTTGCTGAAATCTGACCCATAAAGAAAAACATCACAAGCTCAAGATTTAGGGCACAAATTCCGATTCTGAGGTTGGTGTCATTCCAATGAATATCCCCGAGCCAAGCACAACGAGGCAGTTACTGAAAGAGATAAAGTGATTCAGAGTCAGACCTCAGTGAGCAGTAACTCACTAGGGGTTGGGGGAGACATTTTTGTAACCACTAAAATGTGTAAGGCCAGCCTCAGCCCTATATATTGCTGTTTCCCACAATGGCCGTTACTAGGAAAATTAATCTCCTTCACCATGGGGTGCTCAGGGCATTGAAAATTAGTCAGTTTGTTATACTGGTCTTGTTAACACTTGTGGCAGAACATTAATACCAGATAATAGTAATCACACTGGCGTTAAATATTTGCAGCATGAGGGCAGTAGCTCTGAATCTCCACCTACTATATCTCATTGCTAGGGATGCTAGCAGTGCCCCAGGAATGATGGACTCCTTCTCCAAAATGCACAAGCACTCCAGTACTATGTTCATGGTTTCCATGTGAATACAATTAATTATATCTAGCACATGCCCTTTACTGCTGGGGGCTTCAAGTCACAGTGGTCAGAAGATAATAACACATCATAACAGCTTATAACATCCCCCAAGGAATCCTTGATAGACATGAAAATAGATTTCTCTCCAATTGATTGACACTGTAGCAGCTGGAAGGTGGTGGACAAGCTTCTAGCTGTCCATTAAAAGATCTTACATGAAGAAAGATTTGCCTTCAATTATTAGCTTCTACATTCAGGAGATAGGACCAGCCAGACTGTAGATGGCATTTGGGGAGCTACAGGACCTTGGGGATCATATAACCATCTTTCAGTTGAATCCCTCAGGATAAGTATCTTGAGAAGCTGTTCTCTGAAATTTCCAATGTCTCTCGCCACAACCCCTTACAAGAACATAAATTGAAAAGAAAAGTTCAAAGTGAAACAACAGAGTAAAGTAGATGGATGAGTAAGAGGATTGACTAATGAGAAGGGTTTGCCCCTGTCTTTGTGGAAGAGAGATAAGGAAAAAATACCTTTAAAAGATCAGACGACCTAGGTCATCCATTCTTTGGAAGAAAAAACAAAAAAAAAAAAACAAAAAACAAAAAAAAAAGCATGTGTTGGGTCTGATGAACTACAGCACACCTCCCATAGTCTTCTAAAGCTCTGTGTATATAAGGAAAAGTGGCCTTTATCCTTGACTATCTATCTGCTATGCTCCCATCATTTCTGTGTTAATGCTCCAGTTTTGGCAGAGAGTCTTCAAATGTGTATTCCTGTTCTCTTGATTATCGAAAGTTTGGGAAGCAAGAGATCCCTGAGTTATCTGACTGACACCTATAAGAAGCCCCTGGAAGGCAAGAGTCTGGATTCTCCTGTGCACAAGACAATGAGCAAACAGAAGGACGTACTATGAGGTGAAGGTGATTCTGCAGTACTGTAATTGGCAGCCACTATGTTTTCTCTTTAAAATTACATTCAGGCATTTCTGCACAATGCATGTGATGAACTGACAAGTTCTTAGTTTTCTCACTTCTAAGTTTCCTATTTAATCAAAGGGTGTAAAAGTGGGGAGGGATTACAGAGTGTCTCTGGTAAGTGCTGGAAACAGGAAAGAAAGGTTCTGCATTTTCTATTGGAATAATGTAGAATTCATATTACAGAAACAAAGCAAAGAGCCAATGCACCTGCAGACCACACTCACAACATGGCCCAGAAGGAAACATACTATCTCCAACAAGGGACACATGACTGTCAGGTTTCAAAGAGGAGCTGATGTTCCCCTGACATTGAAACATTAGAATGATTCTGCATGGTGGAAGACATGGGCAAATGGGTATAGAAAAGCTATTGCCAGCAACTGGGTGCCTGACTGATGGATGGTAGGTTATCCTCATCCAATAGGTATATCCCAGCAAAGCAGAAAGGACATAGCAGCAAAGTCTTCATTTCTTCAGTGGTTTTTAAGATAATTCCTCTTCTAATGGGCTGAAGAGATGATTTAGGAGTTCAAGAGTGCTGGGGACCCACTTTGGATGACTCATAACTATCTGTAACTATAGCTCCTGGGTGATCTAAAATCTTTGTCCTCCCCCATGGGCACATACACATATTCACTCACATACAAACACATATACACAAGCACACACACACACACACACACACACACACACACACACAGAGAGAGAGAGAGAGAGAGAGAGAGAGAGAGAGAGAGAGAGAAGGAACCAGGCATGCATGTAGTACACAGTGATATAAGCAGAAAAGTACCCAGACACACACACACACAAACACACACACACACACACACACACACACACACACACACAGAGAGAGAGAGAGAGAGAGAGAGAGAGAGAGAGAGAGAGAGAGAGAGAGAGTTAAAATAATAAAAATGAATCTAAGAAACTATGCATGGAAGCCAATGAAGTACCTAAGATAAGAACTCTTTTTTTGGCCTCACTCACTGTATATGTGCATAACAATATTTAAGGAAAAAATATACATATATATACATATATGCATATGTAGGATATACATATGTATATATCCTAAACCTCTAATATCTTAGTGGTAGCAGTATTCACATCAATGCTGCATCACCGCTGGTCAGGACTTCATGTACATTTTTATAATATGAATGCAGATAATTGATTAAGAATGTATAAAAATACAGAGAAAGAAGAGGAGGTGGAGGAGGAAGGAAAGGAGGTGAAGGAGAAGGTAGAGGAGAAGGAAGAAGGAGAAGAGGCAGAGGAGGTGAAGAAGAGGAGGGGGAGGAGGAGGATGAGTAACAGCAAGGAGCATGGGCCTCTAAGAAGCACTGCCTATAGGGAATGATGTCTGTTGTAAATGCTTACGCTGGGAGAATTGCATGGTCACACTGGAGTTTTAGAAATAGAATATCGCCATTGAAAAGCTAGAGGCAGCCAGAAATAGGAAGAAAGGGGATTAGTTAGAGGAGCAAGATATGGAACATGGAGCGCTGAGGAGCCCAGCTATGAAGATAACTGGGTTGAGTCACACTGAGCCAGCCATCTCTCAGGTTCTGTCTTGAGCAAAGATGTAAAAACTGTGCTCTTACTGATTAGGAGAGTGCAGGAAGAATTACAGATTTGGAATCTAACAAGGGCGTTGTTCTCAATGTGGAAATGTGGGTATCTATACATTTAGGAGAACAGCAAAAAGTATTTTCCAAGGAGCTAGGTCCACAACCACATTGATGAGTTTTGCTTGTTGCATGAGCATGAAGATTGACTTCCTGACAACCAAAGAGAAAGCTGAGTATGGAGGTAGGAGCTTATGGTTCATGCGCTGAGGAGGAAGAAGATGGAGGATCCTTGGACTTTGCTGGCCCAAGATAGACCCAGTCTGGCTAAAACTGAGTCCCCAGATTAAGTGAGAGACTGTCTCAGAAGAGAGATGGAAGGGGACAGAAGAATATACTTGAGGTTGTCCTTTGGCCTCCACACATACTTGCACACATCATGTATAATACATGCACACACACACACACACACACACACACACACACACACACTCATGCATACAAGTGTTTTTTTAAAATCTTTTCAGAAATGACAACATAACAATCAAGGAACTAAGCTACTTGATGTAACGAACAGATAGGGAAGAAAATCCATGAAGGAAAAAAAGCAAAGAAGAGAGGACAGAGTAAGAAAATGGGATTATCTTGTGTCTATTTAAACGAAATACTGCTAGGAATTTCACTCCTCTTATGGCATTTAGGCTGGCTACATCATAAGCCTGAAATAATTTTATCCCACTTCATACATGTAATTGTGAGGCTCTGAAATAACAGTTGACATTTCCCTGGAATTTCTTTGTATCCTCTGGCCTGTTCCCATGTGGCATCCATGGGAGCACAGAACAGCTGTTGAAAGAAAACGGTTTTTGATTTTAAAGAGCTTAGGCTTTCAATTTTCAAAAATAAATAGCATTAGGAAATTTGAGAGCAAAGAAGTTTGTACCTCTACTTCTCAGAGCCTGGGGAGGGCAGGAAGGGCTGGGATATAAACGACACTGCGATGTGATAGTGATAGGCCACAAGCAGCTCCAGTGTTCCTCATGGTGCTGCAAGACGAAAGTACAAGGGTTTGGGTGGAGGAAGGATGGAAGTGAGGAAAATCTTAATGAGCCACACCAATGTTCTTACAGTGCTCTAAAGCCAGGAGCAGCTGGCTGATTCTTGTTCAATTTTTAAAGGCACTGAACTAGCTCAAACAGGGGCGTGTTGAGCCTTGGTCTCAGGGATGAGGGATAGCTCAGAGGAACACGCATAAACTAACAATAAAAAGCCAGGTGATGATGGGCATCTTAGCAGGTAATCATCTAAATGGATTCTGACGTATTTTATCAGGATCAGAAATCCTTAATTAAAATCTTAGAACTGTGTGAAACCCTGAGAACAAAGAAATTGTGACAACAGAAGGAATAACATGAATAGACTAAGATTGAGGTAAGGATTCAGCTCAGTGATAGATGCTTGCCTAGCATAGCAAGGCTCTCAGCCAGTCCCCAGCACCATGAAAAAGAAAAGTAAAACTCAATGCTAAGTACTTGCCTGGCAAACAGGTTTTATATACTGGAGGAAAATAGGAGAAGTTATATTCATCACATTACTGACTGTGGTCTTATGTTTTCAGGTCTCATATTTCAAGTTTGCACCTGTAATAATCAGTAGAACTTCAAGTCAGATAGAATGGGAAGCTGATTTCCATAGGGTATATAGCTAGGAAGTGATGGATATTATGAAGAGACTAAGATCTACTAGGCTCCATTTGGGTTGCATATCCTTACCTTCCAGAATCAAGTAGAACACGGTCAGCATCACTTTCAAGTCTGCCCAAGGGGTAGTCCCTAGTCCAGTGGTTCTTAACCTTCTTAATGAAGTGACCATTTAAAACAGTGCCTCATGTTATAGTGACCCTCAAGCATAAAATTACTTTTGTTGCTACTTTATAGCTGTAAGTTTGATACTGTTATGAATCATGGTATAAATATCTATGTTTTCCAATAATCTTAGGTCACTTGACCCTCAAAATGGTCATGACCCACAGGTTGAGAACCACTACCCTAGCCCTTTCTGCACCATTTCCCCAGAGTGCTGAGGGAGGGCAATAGCCCAAGCCTGATAAGCTCCTAACCAGAGGCCTGGTCAGTACACTACCCTTCCCTCCCATCTTTGTAGAGGCCATGTCATTACTTGGGATAATGGAATGGAGACAATCATGAGCATGGCAAATCCTTGGTAGCAGTCTTATAGAGACTGGAAGAGAAGAAAGAGGTGTTTTTCCTCAGGCTTTGTCAAGCTAGCAGGACCCATAAGGGAAAAGTCAAAAAAGTGATACTGAGATGTACGTCTAAGAGGCAGCTACTGAGTGTCGGTGCTGCAACTAAGGTGTATTGACCAAACAGGCAAAGCAGAAATGATCCAGGCAGTGGGGTGGGGACCAATGAGGAGTGGCTTTGAAGTTAAGGAATTTGAGGATACAGTTTCCCCTGGGGAATAAATAACAGGAGATATGGACATTGAGATGGTCAGATAAATACATGATGATCCAAGTATGTTCCTGAAGTCGACTGCAACAAAATTATGGATCCCTTCATTGTTTCATAATCACATTCATGTTTTTCTGAGTTTTGTTATTGTTGTTGTTATAACACAAAAGGGATTGAGCCACTCCCAATCTGGAAACAAATTACAAAGGAAAACAGAGAAGTACTGCCTCTTCTGTTGGTTTTCTTTTTCTTTCTTTTCTTTTCTTTTTTTTTTTTTTTTAGTTGTTTTCCTTGCTCCATCTCAAGTTCTGCTTTTCCCTGAATGTGAATAAATCTACAATCTCATTCCATCTCCCTACTTGTGAATTCAAATGAAGTATCGAAATATGCACACAGACCACACTTCCCTCCTCCCCCCACCCCAACCCTGCCTATCCAGAGAAATCATTTGACTCTTGTGTGATGCGTTAGGCCACTGTCATTAACAACACTGGTGTCATTTTCATGTTCACTGTGAGGCAGTAGGCGCTTTGAAGTTGAAAGCTAGAACAGACATGGATAAATACTATTCCAAGGGGCTGCCATTGCACCATTATTGCAGGCAATTATTTCTCAGAGTGACACATCTGATAAAAAAGTCAGCCACCTTCTTCTTGAAAGTGTCTCAGTAGGTGCAATGAGGAACTTCTGTTTGATTCCTTCTCTTTTAAACGAACGGAAGATTGCTCTCTTCTCTCCCTCTCCCTCTACCCCTCCTCTCCCTTTCCCTCTCCCTCTCCCTCTTCCTCTCTCTGTCTCTGTCTCTCCCTTCCCCTTCCTTCCCTGATTCTGTCCCTTCCTGCCATGGAAGCCTCCTGCTGTGACCCTCTTTAAAGTTCTGTGTTCATTTTTGTGAATTGAATAGAGATTCTAGCTAGATATGACTCTTACCTGCGATGAGTTATAGGATAGCAATGTCATTAGTCCCTTTTAGATTGATTTGTGCTCAAGCCCTCCCTACCCTGTCATTATCCAGGAGACAGCTTTCCTTTCTGATATGGAAAGTGAAGACATGATATAGAGAAACAGAGCAGCTACATGCAGAGAAGATTTAATAGTCGATGAGCTGTTACTAATATTATTATTTCACATCAACACAGCACCTTGTGTGAGACACTACTCTAAGCACAGTAACTAGTGCTCATGAATCTCCATCATAATGACTAAGGCCTCATTACTAACACTGATATTTTCCCCCTCAAACAGTGAAAACAATGAACAGACAAAAAAACAAAAAAACAAAAAAAACAGAGGTTGCATGGCTAATATGTTCACAGAGCAGTATTGGGAAACCCAAGGAGACTGCCTTCCTGGCTATGTGCTGTAGGTCCAGGTATCAGTCCTAGAATACAGAACTAAACCATTATTAATATTAAGCTAGAAAATGATACATTGGAAGGGGGACTTGGGACTAGATGCAAACACTGATAGAGAGGTAGTCCTAGTGCTAGGGATGGAATATTGTCCCATATCTAAGTGAGATTTTCATGGAAAAGGAAATGATCCATGAGATGAGGTAAAGTGGATTTGGGAATCATGATTTGTGTTAGGAACTAGGCAGAGAATTACTAACAGACATTCTTTGGAGTTAGCCATCAAGTGGTTGGTTCTAGATACAAGGTAATAGCTTGTTTTTGTTTGTTTGTTTGTTTTTGTTATTTGTTTTTTGTTTGTTTGTTTTCTGGTAGAATAAATAGCTGCTTTACTCCACAAGGGCATGTTTTCTTACACTCTTTCATCTCTGTATCCAAAGATGATGTAATAAGAACTATAGGTATAGGAGATGCATATCTGTCTGAATTTTCTCTATTTCTTACGATTTTTTAAATACATGTTCCCTTGGTAAACTTCTTACTGTCCTCGGTGTATCAGGATCTGAAAATGTTGTCTGTGCTTGATCTCATGGCATAACTGAAGAACTTCCATTTAGCCAGGTGATCGTGACCACAGCTCAGATTGAAAATTGTAGCTTGGAATGGCCGTCTAAGATTCTGAAATTTCAAACATGTGGAATTGTAAATAAATTAACATAAATACTTAAATGATATGTGAACATAAAATTCAACATGTCATCAATGCATTTGAAGCCAATTTTTTTGTCCTTCCCAAGACACATTTCCTCTTTGCTGAATCCACTACCCATGATTTGGTATCTACCATTCCACTGCATATCATTATAGTTTTATAGCCACTTTGATGATTCACACATGTGTGAAAATAGCATTGTTAAATATGTTTAAAGCTTTACATAAAATATATGGATTCTTCTAAAATTTTCTCTTTCTTTGTTCAACCTCATACTTGTACTATGAGAATCATCAAAGTTGATTTATGTGGCTTTAGTTCATTAACTTTTATTGCTCTATTGAAATGCATTTGATGAATATAACACAATCTGTCTATTCCCCTGTTGATGGACACTGGAGTTACTTCCATTTTTGGCACACAAAAATATAGTCTGCTCTGAAAATATTTTGCCTGCTTTCTGGGCACTTCTTTGAGGTTATCTCTATATAAAGAACAGACACAAAGGCAGAAAGGCTTCTTTGTAACTTACACATCTTCAAATATACTAGAGATTGCCACTTCTGTATCAGAATGAATCCATTTCTCTTCTTGCCCAAAGCCTCTGTGTGGAGGATGCTGTAGATCAGTACTGTAGATCAGACTTGGTGTTATCACAAACGCTAAAGCATTTAAATGGAAAACTTTTAAGCATTATAGAAGTATGATACTGGATCAGCTGTTAAAAATGTATACCATTCTTCCACAGGACCCAAGTTTGGTTCCCAGCATCCACACTGATTTCACAACCACCTGTAACTCTAGCTCCAAAAGATCTGACTCTCTCTTCTTGCACATGAGTGGTATACACACAGAGGAACACACACATCAATACAAATAAATATTTTTATTAAAGGAGAAAATAGAGGTATAAATGACTTCTCTATTTTCTATCATTCAATGTCAAGAATTGTGACCTTTCAGCCAATGTCATTTCATTTGTGTTGTGTCCATCGTCCTGTCTTGTAACTTTTAAGTGAATGTTCATTATTAATATCACCATTTAATCCTTAATTCTTTAATAATTTATAACCTTTATAGAATTTTTATGTCTTATCTTTTTAAAATAATAGTTTATTATAATATTTTTATTTATTAACAATTTTATAGATGTATACAATGCATTTTTCAATTTTATAAATTTATTTTTTACACTCCATATTCCATTCCCCGTACCCCCAACCCACCCTCCAACAGCTCCACATCCCACACCTCCTCCCCAACCCCCCTGTCTCCACGTGGATGCCCCCACCCCCACCCCACCTGACCTCTAAACTTCCTGAGGCTCCCAGTCTCTTGAGTAGTTAGCATGTAGAAGAAAGTAAATCGATCCATTCTTATCTCCTTGTACAAACCTCAAGTCCAAATGGATCAAGGACCTCCACATAAAACCAGATACACTGAAACTAATAGAAAAGAAAGTGTGGAAGAGCCTCAAGCACATGGGCACATGGGAACAGGGGAAAATTTCCTGAACAGAACAAGAATAGCTTGTACTCTAAGATCAAGACTTAACAAATGGGACCTCATAAAATGGCAAAGCTTCTGTAAGGCAAAGGACGCTGTCAATAGGACAAAATGGCAACCAACAGATTGGGAAAAGATCTTTATCAATCCTACATCCATTAGAGGGCTAACTAATATCCAATATATACCAAGAACTCAAGAAGTTAGACTCCAGAGAACAAATAACCTTATTAAAAATGGGGTATAGAGCTAAGCAAAGAATTTTCAACTGAGGAATATCAAATGGCTGAGAAGCACCTAAAGAAATGGTCAACATCCTTAGTCATCAGGGAAATGCAAATCAAGTCAACACTGAGATTCCACCACATACAAGTCAGAATGGCTAAGATCAAAAACTCGGTGACAGTAGATGCTGGCAAGGTTGTGGAGAAAAATGAACACTCCTTCATTGTTGGTGGGATAGCAAGATGGTACAACCTCTCTGGATATCAGTTTGGTGGTTCCTCAGAAAATTGGACATAGTAGTACCTGAGGACCCAGCTATACCACTCCAGAAGATGTTCCAAGATGTAATAAGGACACATGCTCCACTATGTTCATAGAAGCCTTATTTATAAAAACCAGAAGCTGGAAAGAACCCAGATATCCCTCAACAAAGGAATGGATACAGGAAATGTGGTACATTTGTAGAATGAAGTACTATTCAGCTATTAAAAATAATAAATTTATGAAATTCTTAGGCAAATGGATGGAACTAAAAAAAATACCATCCTGAGTGAGGTAACCCAATCACAAAAGAACACACAAAGTATGGTGTGGATACTTTGGTCCTTCTTACAAGGGGAAACAAAATACCCATAGGAGGAAATACAGAGACAAAGTGTGGAGCAGAGACTGAAGAAAAGGCCTTCCAGAGAATTCCTCACCTGGGGATCCATTCTACATACAGTCACCAAACTCAGACACTATTGTGGATACCAACAAGTATTTGCTGACAGGAGCCTGATATATCTCTCTCCTGAGAGTCTCTGCCAGTGCCTGACAAATACAGAGGTGGATGCTCTCAGCAAACCATTGGACTGAGCACAAGGTCCACAAAGGAGGGACTAGAGAAAGGACTGAAGGAGCTAAAGGGGTCTGGAGCCTCATAGTAAGAACAACATTATGAGCCACCTGGTATCCCCAGAGCTCCCAGGGACTAAACCACCAACCAAAGAATACACATGGATAAACCCATGGCTCTACCCCACATATGTAGCAGAGGATGGCCTTGTTAGTCAATGGGAGGAGAGGCCCTTGGTCCTCTGAGGGCTCAATGTCCCAGTGTAGGGGAATGCCAGGTCTAGCAATTGGGAGTGGGTGGGTTGGTGAGCAGGGGGAGGGGAGAGGGGATAGGTTTCAGAGAGTAAACCAGGAAAGGGGATAATACTTGAAATGTAAATAAAGAAAATAACTAATACTTTTTTTTTTTTGCAATTACACTTTAAATGCATGTCTCTTTATTTCAAAGGAATAGACAGACAAAACAATTTCTCACTCCTTGTGTCCTGCATTGAACAGTCTCTTTAGGGAGTCTAGTAAATTAAAGATAATCAAAACACACTAATGTAAAAGTTAAGTGTAGCAGCTATGTTGTTTGACTCCTAGTGTTCTTTACTCATAGGAAAATATCTTTTTTTATTAAATGTTTTCTTTATTTACAATATCTCCTTTTCCCGATTCCCCTCCAAAAGAAAAAAGAAAATAAGAAAAAAATTACAAAAAACTCAAAACTAAAACAATCCCCTATTCCCTCCCCCCTCCCGCTCCTCACCACCCCACCCTCTCCCACTTCCTGGTCCTGGCATTCCCCTACACTGGTGCATAGAACCTTCACAGGACCAAGGTCCTCTCCTCCCATTGGTGACCGACTTGGACATCCTCTGCTAAACTCATGCTTCTGGAGCCCTGAGTCCTCCCATGTGTACTCTTTGGTTGGAGTTTAGTCCCTGGGAGCTCTGAGAGTACCAGTTAGTTCATATTGTTGTTCATCCTAAGGGGCTGCAAACCCTTCAGCTCCTTGGGTCCTTTCTCTAGCTCCTTCATTGGGAACCCTGTACTTAGTCCAATGGTTGGCTGTGAGCCTCTACTTCTGTATTAGTCGTGTACTGTCAGAGCCTCTCAGGAGACAGCTATCTCAGGCTCCTATCATCCAACACTTGTTGGCATCTACAATAGTGTCTACATTTGATGACTGAATATGGGTAGGATTCCCAGTTGGAGCAGTCTCTGAATTGTCCTTCCCTTAGTCTCTGCTCCAAAGTTAGCCTCTACAACTCCTTCCATGGAAATTTTGTTACCCCTTTTAAGAAGGAACGAAATATCCTCATTTGGGGCTTCCTTCTTCTTGAGTTTCTTATGGTTTGTGGTTTGTACTTTGTATATTCCGATCTTCTCAGCTAATATCCACTTATCAGAGAATGCATACCATGTATGTTCTTTGTGATTGGGTTAGCTCACTCAGGATGATATTTTCCAGGTCCATCCATTTCCCCAAGAATTTCATAATAGCTGAGTTTTTAATAGCTGAGTAGTACTCCATTGTGTAGATGTACCACATTTTCTGTATTCATTCCTCTGTTGATGAACTTCTGGGTTGTTTCCAGTTTCTGGCTATTATAAATAAGGCTGCTAAGAACATAATGGAGCATGTGTCCTTATTACATGTTGGAGCATCTTCTGGGTATATGCCCAGGAGTGGTATAGCTGGGTCCTCTGGTAGTACTATGTCCAATTTCCGGAGGAACTGCCAAACTGATTTCCAGAGTGGTTGTACTAGCATGCAATTTCACCAGCAATGAGGGAGTGTTCCTCTTTCTTCACAACATTACCAGCATCTGCTGTCACCTGAGTTTTTTATCCTAGCCATTCTGACTGGAATCTCAGGGTTGTTTTGAATTGTATTTCCCTGATGACTAAGGATGTTGAACATTTCTTTAGGTGCTTCTCAGCCATTTGGTATTCATCAGTTGAGAATTCTTTGTTTAACTCTGTACCCCATTTTTTAATAAGGTTATTTGTTTCTCTGGAGTCTAACTTCTTGAGTTTTTTGTATATATTAGATATTAGCCCTCTATCAGATATAGGATTGATAAAGATCTTATCCCAATCTGTTGGTTGCCATTTTGTCCTATTGACAGTGTCTTTTGGCTTACAGAAGCTTTGCAACTTTATGAGGTCCCATTGTTAATTCTTGATCCTAGAGCATAAGCTAATGGTGTTCTGTTCAGGAAAGTTTCCCCTGTGCCTATATGCTTGAGGCTCTTCCACACTTTCTTTTCTATTAGTTTCAGTATATCTGGTTTGATGTGGAGGTCCTTGATCCACTTGGACTTGAGGTTTGTACAAGGAGATAAGAATGGATCAATTTGCTTTCTTCTACATGCTAATCATCAGTTGAGTCAGCACCATTTGGTGAAAATGCTGTCTTTTTATCATTGGATGGATGGTTTTAGCTCCTTTGTCAGAGATCAAGTGACCATAGGTTTGTGGGTTCATTTCTGGATCTTCAATTCTATTCCATTGATCCACCTGTCTGTCACTGTATCAATACCATGCAGTTTTTTTTTTTTTTTTATCACAATTTCTCTGTAGTATAGCTTAAGGTCTGGGATGGTGATTCCACCAGAGGTTCCTTTATTGTTGACAATAGTTTTGGCTATCCTGGGTTTTTTGTTATTCCAGATGAATCTGCAAATTGTGCTTTCCAAGTCTGTGAAGAACTGAGTTGAAATTTTGATGGGGATTGCATTGGATCTGTAGATTGCTTTCAGCAAGATGGCCGTTTTTACTATATTAGTCCTGCCAATCCATGAGCATGGGAGATCTTTCCATCTTCTGAGATCTTCTTCAATTTCCTTCTTCAGAGACTTGAAGTTTTTGTCAAACAGATCTTTTACTTGCTTAGTTAGAGTCACACCAAGGTATTTTATATTATTTGTGACTATTGTGAAGGGTGTTGTTTACCTAATTTCTTTCTCAGCCTGTTTATCCTTTGTGTAGAGGAAGGCCTCTGATTTGCTTGAGTTAATTTTATATCCAGCTATTTTGCTGAAGTTGTTTATCAGGTTTAGGAGCTCTTTGGTGGAATTTTTTGGGTCACTTAAGTATACTATTATATCATCAGCAAATAGTGATAATTTGATTTCTTCCTTTCCAATTCCTATCCCTTTGATCTCTTTTTGTTGTCTAATCGCTCTGGCTAGGACTTCAAGTACAATATTGAATAGGTAGGGAGAGAGTGGGTAGCCTTGTAGAGTCCCTGATTTTAGTGGTATTGCTTCAAGTTTTTCTCCATTTAGTTTGATGTTGGCTACTGGTTTGCTGTATATTGCTTTTACTATATTTAAGTATGGGCCTTGAATTCCTGACCTTTCCAAGACTTTTATCATGAAGGGATGTTAGATTTTGTCAAATGCTTTCTCAGCATCTATTGAGATGATCATATGGTTTTTCTTTGAGTTTGTTTATAAAGTGAATTTCATTGATGGATTTCCAAATATTAAACCATCCCTGCATCCCTGGGATGAAGCCTACTTGATCATGATGGATGATGATTTTGTTGTGTTCTTGGATTCGGTTTGCAAGAATTTTATTGAGTATTTTTGCATTGATATTCATAAGGGAAATTGGTCTGAAGTTTTCTTTCTTTGTTAGGTCTTTATGTGGTTTAGGTATAAGAGTAATTGTGGCTTTGTAGAACAAATTGGGTAGAGTATTCTCTGTTTCTATTTTGTGGAATAGTTTGAGGAGTATTGTATTAGGTCTTCTTTGAAGGTCTGATAAAACTCTGCACTAAATCCATCTGGTCCAGGTCTTTTTTTGGTTGGGAGACTATTTATTAATGATTGTTTCTATTTCATGAGCAGATATGGAACTGTTTAGATCGTTGATCTGATCTTGATTTAACTTTGGTACCTGGTATCTGTCTAGAAAATTGTCCATTTCATCCCGGTTTTCCAGTTTTGTTGAGTATAAGCTTTTGTAGTAGGCTCTCAAGATTTTTTGGATTTCCTCAGTGTCTGTTGTTATTTCTCCCTTTTCATTTCTGATCTTGTTAATTAGGATAATGTCTCTGTGCCCTCTAGTTAGTTGGGCTAAGGGTTTATCTATTTTGTTGATTTTCTCAAAGAACCAGCTCCTGGTTTGGTTGATTCTTTGTATAGTTCTTTTTGTTTCTATTTGGTTGATTTCAGCCCTGAGTTTGATTATTTCCTGCCTTTGACTCCTCTTGGGTGAATTTGCTTCTTTTTGTTCTAGAGCTTTCAGATGTGCTGTCAAATTGCTGGTATCTGCTCTCTCCAGTTTCTTTTTGTAGGCACTTAAAGCTATGAGTTTTCCTCTTAGGACTACTTTCATTGTGTCCCATAAGTTTGGGTATGTTGTGGCTTCATTTTCATTAAACTCTAGAAAGTCTTTATTTTCTTTCTTTATTTCTTCCTTGTCCAAGTTATCATTGAGTAGAGTGTTATTAAGCTTCTACGTGCATGTGGGCCTTCTATTGTTTATGTTGTTATTGAGGAACAGTCTTAGTCCATGGTGACCTGATTGGATACAAGGAATTATTTCAATCTTCTTCTATCTGTTGAGACCTGATTTGTGACCAATTATATGGTCAATTTTGGAGTAGGTGCCATGAGGTGCTGAGAAGAAGGTATATCCTTCTAGGTCTAGGAATTGGGAGTGGGTGGGTTGGTGAGCAGGGGGAGGGGAGAGGTGATAGGTTTCAGAGAGGAAACCAGGAAAGGGGATAATACTTGACATGTAAATAAAGAAAATAACTAATAAATTTTTTTTTAAAAAAAGAATTTAACATTCCATCAAAAAAAAAGAAAGAAAAAAAAAAAAAAGAAAAATCTGCTAAATCTAATTATATGCATAGGCATGGGGCTATCAACTGAAGCATGGGCAACTGACCAGGAGCCATGCTCATGGAGAAAATTACTCTTTCTTCCTCAGTAGCAATCAATTGCCAATAGGGGTTTAGCTAGACTTGGAGTCTGTGTGTCCCTTACACATCCATGTTGTGATGTTGACTGGCTTGATTTAGTGCAGGTCTTAAGCAGGTAAGCATAGCTACTGTGAATTCAATTCATGAGTACACTGGCTCAACAATGTGTAGAAGATAATGACAGCAATCCTCCATGATTTGAGGTTCCTACAAACTTTCAACCTCCTCTTCCTGGATATTTGACCCATGAGGAACATGAAAACATAGATGTTTATTTGTGGCTGAGGTATATGGGTAATTTAATAAATGACCTTAATATAATTACCAAACCTGAAGAAGCCATGTCTAAATAGCAAGCTGTGGTTGTTATCATCATCAGTTTTGTTGTG
>JADRCD010238743.1:0-11090 GCA_019843815.1 Montemys delectorum
AGCTGGTTTTGAAGACATAGAGGATACAAATTGAAGAGTTCATGGAGTCTTTCTCTAAGATCACAGAATAATCTGAAGTTAGATAATGTGTGTCAGGGTTGGGGGTTTTTGTATTGAGTCCTTGAAAGGCAACTATTGACACTGTGAAGTTGAGTCCTAGATTTCAGTGGAGAGGACAGGATATTGTTCTTGTCAACACCATGGAATATGTGTGGTGGAGAACTGTGGGTATGAAAGGGACCTGGCCTTGTTAAGAAACTGTGCTGAGGTCAGAAGAGGTGGAGATCCGAGGCTACCAAAATTGTTGGAGTCAGGTTGATTTCATTCTAAGTTCCAGATGCCGGACATGCGGCTGCTGGATTTTGGTGTGATTATTTCTTGATATGTGTAATCCTTCCATTTTGGAATAGGAGTGTTTACTCCTGTTATATGTTAGAGGTAGATAACTTGTAAAAAATATTTTATAGGAGCTTACCATTAAGAGACCTTAGATGTTTAATGTGTAAGAATTTTGAAATGACTATGAGATCATTTGAAGTTGGATTGTATTATCCATGATGGAGTAGACAAGACACTGGACAAAATATGAAAGTGTTTGTTTAAAGTGATATGTTTGGATGTCAAGTTGACAAGGAATGGAGTTGTTAAGATTAATCTCAATTCTTAACCAGACAAGATTAGACTCACCTGGGAGATAGGTCTCTGGGCATGCATGTGTGTGGTTTTCCTGATTAAAGTTAACAGGGGTGATATGATCAACCCACTCACTTTTTATGGCATTGTTTCCTGGACATAGAATGTATAAAAATGTATAAAAAGGGAAAAAGGACTACAACATGCACGCATTCCTTATTCTTTCTGTCTCTGACTCTCTGTGTCTCTGTCTCTCTACTAAACAAATGTATTTAAGCAACTGTTGCTTTCTTTTACTCCTCATAGTATAACATATCCCTGGAATGTGATCCAGAATAATTTTTTCTCCCTTTAATTACTTGCTTTTATAATAAGAAAAGTCACAGAGAAAGTTGAATTTTAAAATTAGTTTAGCTATTTTCAAAAAGTTAAATGTACTCTTACCATGTGATTGAGCCATTTCATTTCTAGGTGTTAACCCAAGGTGTCTGAGAAGAATAAATGTAAATCCTCTACAAACTTGTTCTTGAAGATCAGAGCAATGGATTACCTTCTGAAAAGAACAGGGGACAGCTCTCCTGCCCTACTCCAGTTAAAAATCTGAAAGCCAGTGGATCTTTGCATGACAGAGCTTAAGAAATTCAAAAGGGGACATTTAGAGTTAGAGATTATGATGTTCCCTTTTCTCTTTGGACTCATGGTAATATTAGCCATAATGCTTTCTATAGGACTAACCCCAGTGGCTCTCGATTTAGGACTCTGACACAAAAGTTTACTAACTATGCTGTATATATATAAGTAGTAAGTTTATTTAAAATGATCAGACTAATGGGGTATGCTTAAATATGTATCCAGGTATTTATTTAATTATTTTCTATAAATAAGAAAATGGCCAATGATCTCTATCCCCACATCTAATTTGATTTGAATCTGTGGCTTACAATCTTAATCCAGACCCTGTGGATCCCTTTGTCCTTCACCTCCAACAATGATTAACCCTGCTTAATTAATTTATTGTTACACAGTCTCTGCTCCTTTATAAAAATCAAGAATTTCAAAGTAACTAAAAGAAATAGGAGAATGAAGTGACTAAGGTAATACCTTCTTGTCCTGACTCTAGTTCATGGCTGCTTAGATTGTTCTTAGCCCTCTACCCCTCAACAGCCATGTTTGCCTGAGCAACATATTTGGGATTTCAATGACCCTGATCATGGTCCGAATGTATTAACCCAAATAATGTTTATACGAAGTAAAATAACTGAAAATTTTATAAATCAAAATTGTCATGTTGTCCAAAATAAGTACTATGTTCTGCCTAAACACATGTGGCAGGGTTATTCTTACTTGATAACATTGATGTAATTATGGGATTTTGCTTTTAAAAATGCTGTACCCTGGAGTCTTGTTAACAAAAGACTCTGAATCATTCTTCTCTTATTGTTCAATGAATAAAGTTAAAGGACTCATACTCTTTTTAAATATCCTGCCTGTTATTTTTTCTGCAATCACTGGGCTTATGGTCCTGAGTTCTATATGAGATAGCAAGTCATGAGGAGCTAGCCACCAAGTAGCACCCATCCATGATCTCTGCATCAGCTCCTGCTTCCAGGTTCCTGACTGGTTTCAGTTCCTGTTCTGGTTGTCTTTGATAATGAACAGCAATTAAGAAGTGTAAGCCTAATAAGTCCTACCCTCCCAAACTTACTCTTTGCTTATAGTATTTTGTGACAGCAATAGAAACACTAAGGCATTCAACATTATATAAGTGATGATGAGTCTACCATCTGTAGATTCACAGAAGTTAGGTATAGAAGAAGGAACTGGGTTAGACACAGGGATACCCATGGTATGGGGAAATAGAATAGATTTTATTGGTAGACCAAGGTGGATGAGAAGGAGAAGATCAGATGGCATAGTTGAGGGAGATGGGTTTGAAGGGGGAATGCAGGGAGAGATAATTGGAATAGAGGGACATTTAATGGATGATAGGAAAACCTAGTGCAGTGGTCATTTCCTAAAATATGTGAAGGTGATGCTAAAGAATTGTCCTACTAATGAAGGGGACTGAGTTCCAACTGAACATCTCTTGTCACCAAACAAAGCTTCCACTACAGGTACTGAGTGGCATTCTATTATTTTGTTGGTCAAGGGGATGCCCTGGAAATCCCCACAGAACACGGACCGTTGCCAAGACAATGGGTCTCTCTCAGCAAACCGACTCTGGGGCCCTATTGCTGAGGAAAACACCAACACAAGTCATTGAATATGATGAAGTCAGTTTGGTTCCTATACAGAACCTGCATACATAGAGTCTAGTTTTCTGATGAAGGAACATACTTTGGAAGTTAACAAAAGAAAAATGTAAGCATTAACCCAACCACAAAACCTTTGACATGAATCTGTTCTGCTTAAAAACTATTATGGTGGCAGAGAACATGTGGGAGTGACCAAACAGTAACTGATTTCACCTAAGGCCCACTCCTCGAGATGGAACCCATACCTAAGACTGCTTGGGAGACCAAGAACCTCAGACCAGATAACACAGTCTAAGTAGGGTATGATCAAATTATACTGGGCCAAAAAAAGAAAAGAAAGGTAGTGATGAAATTTCTTTCTCCTTTACTCAGAGATCAGTACCTCATTCAGCCACCATTCCTCCACTCAGAGCCCAGTGGACCCTGAACAACAGCAGGCAGAAAGTGGAAGAGCCAGTCAGGTATTGAGGCCATTATGAGAACAAGACCCTGTGAATCAATGGAGCAAGGCTCATGTAAAACAGAGAGACTGAAGCATCAAGCACAGGGAATACTCAGTCTGTAGGAAGTCCTCTGAATATATATTATAGCTTCTGGCTTTAGACTTTTATGAGATTCTTAAGTGTGTGAATGAGTGCGCTTCTGATTCTTGTGCCTGCTCTTGAGGCTCTTTGCCTTGTGTTGGCCTTCTTGGTTCAGCCTCAATGTGATGATTTTTCTATTATTTTTACTTTATTTTGTCATATTTGGTTGTTTTGGGTTAGAAGCCTGTTCTTTCCTAAGGAGTAACAGAAAGAGAGTGGATCTGGAGGGGAGGAGAAGTGGGGAAAGAGTTGTGAAGAGTAAAAGTTGGGGGACCAGTAAACAGGATACATTATATGGGGACTAATTACATTCAAACTACGCCACCTACCTAGCTACATGCATATATATATTCATGGATGAGAGATAAACAGTGAAAGAGGGACGATGGACACATAGAGAGAGAGGAAGGAGAGATAGTTGCATACATAACTACATGAATACATTCATTCATTCCATAGATGATGGATAGACAGACAATAGATGTGATGATATGCTAAACACAAAAGACATGGTGTCCTTTACTTCACACACACACACACACACACACACACACACACACACGCACACTTAGCATAGTTTACTATACCCAATTAAGACATAAGGATTGGACATTTCAAATTTCAAAGTCTTCTAGAAACACACCCAAAAAACACACGATGTTCATTTGATGTGCATAGATATGATTAATGACTTGGCTTTCCTCTATTTGCGGTTATTTTTAGGGATTGCACCCTTTCTCATACATGTTCACTGCTTCAGTTATTTTATACTAACTGGTATTTATAATCCACTAGACAGTCATGCTACAGAAGGTAGTTATTTTGCTGGAGATTTGCAGTCATACACCTTCAGTTCCAACATACATCTTTTGAAGACACATCAGTAAGAAATGATTTTACAAATGACCTTGAAAGAAACTGTCATTAGGTGGAAAACAACACAGCACAGCAAGCAGATTTGCATATAAAATATATATTCATGTGAATATGGGTAAAATTGATTACATTTGTAAATTAGAAATACATAGTAGTATGTGTTGGCCATACATTGTGATTTCCAAATAGAGAAGAAAACGTAAAACATTTCAGCAATGAGTTGTTAATTTTTAATGCCAGTAGATGACTAACATAACAACAAAATAACAAGATGTCCTCTTCTAAACTTAAAAGAAAACAACAACAACAACAAGAGAACAACAACAATGAACAGTAACCATGTCATCTGTGGCATTTTCAGGAGGATGTGGAGCAATCTGAACATGGTTCCAAGAACTTGGGTCTAACGCTTTGTCAGGCTGGCAGGTTTGTGTTCCACCATCCATGTCTGGATACTAAGTTTGGGACCACTCCATTGATGACGAATGCCAAGAAGATGATGAGTGCTATTCCAGCTCTCCTTGCTGCTCTGGAGACCTCAAACCTGAGGGGAGAAATGTCATATTGATGAGCAGGAGAATGCCCAAAGCTTCTTAATCCACATTGTGTAAATGTGACATCTCTTTGAGTGAAGCAGAAGACCTGCTTGGCCAGAAGGTACAACCAGAGGCCTGCTGAATAAAGATGCTAGTATAGAGACGTCATGTCATTGGAAAAGGCTTTCTGAAGCAACCTTGGCCAGAGGTGGAATTTTAAGATTCTAATTAGTCAGAAAGTGTATGTGGGCACTATTGATGGCCTCGTATTCAGATGAAGACTATCCCCAACTGTAGTCAAAGATGTGTGATGGGCAAGGGGAGGAATTAAGATGAGAGGGCCTCTTCAGGAAAAATTGGAAATCTGAATGCCCTTTGGAGAGATAAAGCAGCATGTTTGGTTAGGTAGAGTTTAAATTATCCTGCTCTTTCCTTGACATGAGATCAAAGTCCTAGCCTACTTCATGCAGTCCTGCACATTCCAAGTACTGCTTTAACAGCTAGCAGTTCCTCATCACAGACTAGAGCATCTGTCCACTGTAGTGAATGTGGTGCCAGATCAGGCAGCATTCTGAACAAACCCTGGGTGACAGTTCCACGCTGGCTCTCATCCTTAAGAATTTGTTAATCTGCTAAGTCTAGGCATGAAATGTGGAGAACACATCGTTTTAGTTTCTGCCTTAAGACAATGAGCTTCGCCGGGCAGTGGTGGCCTACGTCTTTAATCCCAGTGCTTGGGAGACAGAGGCAGGTGGGTTTCTGAGTTTGAGGCCAGCCTGATCTACAGAATGAGTTCCAGGACAGCCAGGACTACACAGAGAAACCCTGTCTCGAAAAAAACAAAATAAATTTAAAAAAAAAAAGACAATGATCTTCTGTTCTGGGATATAATTGCTAATCATGGCCTCTGGAACTTTAAACCTGGGTGGTCTCGAGGTCCCTTCGGGTGGACTCAAATATAATAGGTCCTAAAGAGAGTGTTAGGAATGTCTGAAGACTCTGAATCTGAGGAAGACAATGCAAGGTCCTCCTTTGTCAGAAAGACATATTTGAAGACAGCTTAGGGAGAATGAGATCTGAGGCCCTCTGTTAAATCAGAGGCAGTAGATTAAAATCCATTTGGTCACACCAGAAGGATCTGAGGCCCAGTTAAATAGATTTAGTAAGTTCTCTCCCACATGAGAATATTGTGCATGTTTGAGAATGCTTTGGATATTGGTGGTCTGTAGCTCTCTATTAGAACAAACAGGTGTTATTGATTCTAATGTATTCTGTTGGTAAGAAGAGAAACAGTTGGGGTATAATTGGGTAGAAGGAATAGTATAAAATCTAATTTGGTAAAAAAGGGCACTCAGATTTCTTTGAGTAGGTGGAGACATATCCTGTATCCATGATTAAAGAAGAGGAATTGTTTCTGCCCCTCTGCAGACAGGTGATAGATCTAAGAGAGCTATGAAGTAGAAGGATGAGAGAGGATCTCCCCAGGATTGTTTGGAAGAGGCCCAGCCTCTCTTGGTCATATGTCTGCAGCCCTATGGAGCAGAAGTTGAAGGTTGATTGATTCCTTGAGAATAATAGGACATTCCAGGCAATCACTCCTTCATCAGCTCCAAACGTGAAATCACAATCTACAAATCACATCATCTGAATGTCTGTGGTAGGCATGACAGCAGTCTTAGATGTCTTCTAAGAGGCTGCAATGCTATAGTCTAAAGTTTAATGTCTTCCTAAATTATATATCCATTCTCTTCATGGAAGACAGGATGTCTCTGTCTAAGGGAACACAATGAAGACAGTAAACTGATTTACCCTTGCCTTGATACTCTTCTTTTTGGGATCTCAGTCCAGAGTGCTCTGAGATCTATTATGTCAGAACAGTGCTCCCCACACAATGGAAATTAGAAGTTGTAGGTAGGAGATGCACTGGGAAGTTGGACAATCTATGGGATTGCCTTGATCACTCAGGCCAGGTCTACAGCACTCTCTGTCGTGAATCTGTCTAAATCTTCCTGTATAAGATGAGATAGGAGATTAGGAAGATTTGCACAGAAGTAGGACTGTTGTGCCCTTCATCAAACAGGCAGTGTGCCAGACTTCGTGGGAATTAGGGTGTTGGAGCACTCTTGTCATAATCAAGATTTCTGAGAAACTCTGTGTAAAGGTGAAATTCTATATCTATTTGTCAGAGGGATAAAATCTCTAGCTATTTTCAATAAAATAAGAAAGACCATTTCTCATTGGAGAAAATTTAAATACCTTGTAGATCAGAGGATGTTCCAGATCAGCTTACAATTATTTTTCAGTATTTAGAATATCCGTATATTTTGTGTGCTGTGTGAAAATCCAGGCAGATTTGTTCCATTATTCCAACAGGTTGGATGGTTATCTTTCAGCCATGAAGCCTTTGGTCAGATGAGATAAGTTCAAGGCCCCTTTCTTCATAAGTTCAGGTATTTCTCAGAATATATGTAGGACGAAGAAGTTTGGAAGTTATCCTAGGCAGTTGGGATGTAGCAGAAACACAATGTCAATAGAACAAAATCTATTGACACCTTACAAGAGAGGGTAGGCAAGAGCCCCTTGGACAAAAGGAAATATTTCAGGCTACTGTGGGTATTAGGAGAAGGCAGTATTGCCCACGAGACAGAGGAAGGGAAAGAAGAAATATTTATGTGTAGATGTGGTGTGTCTGAGGCTACCACAGGCAGAGGGAGAGGCACTGAAGCCCTGCTATGAGAGGATGACATTTACAGACCTCTTGGAGAGAGGGTGTGGATTTGATGACCACTGGAACAAGAGGAGTCATTCTGATGTCCCTTTCAGATGAGATGCTGGATGTGAGACATAGGTAAGTGGAATTTTTGTGCCCTCCTTTATTCGGAACTGAATGGTTTGGAATTATTCTTGGTCAGAGAGGGTAATATTAAGGATCTTTTTGACTGGAAGTGGAGTTTGCGGCCTGGGAAAGCTAGAAATGATCTCGGCTCTGTCAGTTTTGCAAGATAGATAATGTTCCCTCTTAGACACAGAGGGTACATTTGATACATAATGGACAGAAATTGGTGGTCTAAACATAGATGTGGAGGAATAAAAAATTAAAGCAGACTTAGAATCTGCTTAAATTCCCAGACCTCTTTAAGAATAAGGGATTGTCCAGCCTACCTTGTGCAGGGGAGGTAGGACTGCTTTACAGTTTAGACGAGTTCCATCTTCAGTCACACTGTGGTAGGCCTGGCAGCAATCCAAACACTATGCATCAGTCATGATTCAGTCTCTAAGTCCTCTTGAAGCTTATCATCAGTTATATGAGTGTGTACATGAAGGATGGGACAAAGGACATATGACCTAAGTTCCAGGCTCTGTTAATGCAGGGCAGAACTAAGTGAAGTCCCTTTGGTCACATATATATTTTCCTAGAGGCCATGTTAGAGGGAAATGATCTAAAGGTCAGGATTGGAGGGTTATGTTTGAGGCAGGTTTGTAGGTGGAGGATGCTCTCAGGACACTTTGATCTTGGTACTCTTAGGCAAACATTCTGAGATCCCAATAGTAAACTCCAGTCAGTCTTATAACTGACCTTGGACAGAGGAGGAAGGTTTGAGGTATTATTTGTAACAGCAGAAAGGCCTAAAAGCACCTATTCCAAGTAAAGTGCTGATGACCCTTCATCCAAAGGAGATGGTGTAAGATGCCTGCCAAATGGGTGCAGTTTGAGTAGCCTATATGTTTAACTGCAACTTCTGAAGTCATCCTGAAATGCTTTGCTTAGAAAGAAAAGTGCTTCACCGTGTTTATCCAAATAACAGGATCCAGTCACCACACTGTGCAGAAGAGGAAAATCTAGCTTACCTTGAGTAGTGGGAGAACAGTATGGTACTGCGTCATTTGATTCCATCTGTTCTTCCCAGCTTCCACTATCCATATACCAATGGGAACAGTATAAGAAGCAATCAGCACAATCTTCCAACAGGGTGATTGGTTGTCTGAACTCTGAAGCTCCCACAAGGTTGTATTGGCCAGTACATATCCATAAATTAGAAATGGGAACAGTGCATTTCTGACAACCACCTCTAGGAAGATCGCATTCAGGTTAGTTTTAGCTTTCTATTTTCTGCTCTCTGTACTACACCAAGAAACGTATGAGGCCCCACTGTGAAGTTTCAAATGTGTTTGCCAGGGAATCTTGGTCACAGAGAGTTGCACTAAGGTAATATGAGTTTAAAGTCAAGTGTAAGGTGCCCTTGGAAATGAAGTGATGCTCTTGGCCATCCCGTAGGTAGAGGCTACATCTGAAGCTCCTATGACTATAAATGGAGTGAATGACATCCTCTTGGCCATAGGAGCCAAACCTTAGGTCTCAGTAATCATTGTTCCATGGAATTTACACCCTTGACCAGGAACTATATGTCTATAGCTCTGTAGGTGATGGAGGAAATCATAGACACCTTTTATACTACAATGAACTGTGTGTGAGTGGATCTGATTCTATATTCCACAGAGGGTATGACATAAGGCTTACTTTCTCTGGGGTATCTTTTGTCTCAAGAGAAATGACTTAGTCCCATGTTAGAAGAAACAGTATGTTTGATGGTCTTTCCACTAAATGAGTACTTTAGACGATCTAGGGCAAATGGAGACTGTCTACAGTAGGCCCAGTTGTAGGAGAGAGGTCTGACATTCTCTTCAGTGAAGTAAATGGACTGAGGTAAATTGGGAAGAGAGCAAGTACTGGGCCTTTATGAGAAAGAGAAAATGATGAGACCTGGTTGTGCGAAAGTATAGATTCAAAAACCCTTGCAGAAGGATGAGTGCCATGCAACATTCTGTTAAACATCAATGTATTTGTTACCTTGTTTGGTAAAGGAAGGTCCACCACTGCTCTTCGGCTTCCAACTCTTCCTTAGCTGGTAGAAATTCCACATCTCCTCTTTAGTCTGGAGGAGTTCAGGCAACAACCCAAGCATTTTCCAAACAGCACTGAGGTCTGTCCCTGGATAGGTTGCCTCCTTTAGTTTGTCTTAATATGTCCATATATGGGCAGCAGCAATACGATTGGATTGTAGAGCATAACATAGGATACAGTCAATAATTCTACACATAGGACCTGTGACCACAAATCAGAGAGGAACATTATATTTCCTTTGCCATCCTGATAAGAGGGGAAAGGCTTCAATTTCCCTTCTTTAGAAAACTTACATTGGAGGTAGTTAAAATTAATAAGAGAATGCTTGAGGATACAAGGCATGATACAGTGTTATTCAAAAAGGCATTATCTCATCTCACCTTTGGAATAAAGGAATATGTGAGCTTCTTCTGGTCAAAGACTGTGGTTCACATACCCTCTTGCAGAGGTGGGCAAGATCCAAGGCTACATTGTTAGAGAAGGGAAGGACTGAAGCAGACTACTCTGGGGAAAAGAGGAATTGTGGAAACATCTTCTCAGAATGGGAAGTTCTAAGATGACCTTCAGTAAAGGAGAAATCCTGAATGGCTTGGTTCACAAGGTAGAGCTGAGTTGCAGAACAGAAATATCCAGCTTACACATGGTCACCAGGGGAAAGTTCTAGGCCATATTGGGTACTGGAAGAATGTTCAGACTCTGCCTCACTAGCTTCCAAGTATTTTCCCCATATGCATAACCTGTGTGTAATCTTTGAGAGTCCAGGCAATGGTCACAACAATCTTGCAACATGATAAGTAGTTATGCAAGCACTGATGTTTCCCCAATGCTCTGTTCAGCTGCCTACATCTGTGAATAAAAATAGGAATGATGCATTTTGTTGACCAACTTTGAGGAACAGGGTTTGAGAGCCAATTTCAGCTTCCTATCTTCTGTTCTATGATCTAAAGAGAGAGAAATGTAAGTTACCACTGGTTACAAATGTATCCTATGGATATCTTGGACAGAGGAATTAGCTTTAAAGCAAACTTAGTTTATAGGGCTGTTTGTGAGGTATGGGCAAAAGAGACAATCTGGCAAGTAGGTTTTGATTTCCCAGAGCCCCTTTTGCAGAAACTGAAGGTCTAAAATCCATTTGGTGAATGGAAGTAGACAATGTGCCCACAATCCTTCTGGAAAGACAGGGATGGTAGATGATTTTTTTATGTAGAATGAAGAGGATAGGGCTCTCATTGTCTGACAGCCCTTTAAGGAAAAAAGACTCAAAGTCACTTGGTAGGAATAGGAATATATGAGGACTATGTAA